>CAAKHD010009772.1:12748-90699 GCA_901007705.1 Fistularia tabacaria | reverse complement strand
TTTCACCTGTCACAGACACATCAAACGTAAAAGATATTAAAATAAAACATATATTTACACTTTGTACTGTTGTATAAATATTATATATATATATATATATATATATATATATATATATATATATATATATATATATATATATATATATATATATATATATATATAATTTTATTTATATAATTATATATATATAAAACTGTAACTGACTTGTATGCTAGGTTTGACAGTAATGAAGGAGAGAAATGATTTTTACAGTTTGGCAAAACAGAAATAGAGATGGAAAGGATGTACAGCAGATTCGGGTAAATTAAGGATAGAGAGGGAAATGTATTGACAGATGCTTGGTGCTACAAGAGTGATGCGTAAATGGAAAGAGTACTTTGAAGAATTCATGAATGAGAGGGAAGGGTAGAAGAAGTGACCACAAATTAGGAGAGATTAGTTAAGGTGAAGTGAGTAGGGCATTGAAGAGGATGAAGAGTGAAAAGGCATTTGGTCCAGATGAAATACCTGTGGAGGTATGGAAGTGTCTAGAAGAGGCAGCAGTAGAGTTTCTTGTTAGTTTATTCAACAGGATCTTAGAGAGTGAGAAGATGCCCGAGGAATGTGTGATGGTGCCCATTTTTAAGAATAAGGGAGATGTGCAGAATTGTGGTAGCTGTAGAAGGACAAAGTTGATGAGCCATACAATGAACTTATTGGAAATGATAGTGGAAACAAGACTTAGAGCAGAAATCAGAATTTGGCAGTATGGCTTCATGCCTATAAAGAGTACTACAGACACAGTATTTGCTTTAAGAATGCTGATAGAGAAGAAGAGAGAAGGTCAGAGGGAGCTGCATTGTGCCTTTGTAGACCTAGAAAAAGCATACAACCATGTGCTGAAAGATGAACTGTGGTATTGTTCCAGGAAGTATGGAGTGGCAGAGAAGTATATTAGACTGGTGCAGGACATGTATGCAAGCTGTGAGACAGTGGAGAAGTGTGCTGTAGGTGTGAGTAGTTCAAGATGGGTTTGGGACCACATCAGGGATCAGCTCTGAGCCCCTTCTTGTTTGCAGTGGTGATGGACAGGCTGACAGATGAGGTTAGACAGAAAACTCCATGGACCATAATGTTTGCAGAGGACATTGTGATCTGTTGTGAAAGCAGAGAACAGGTCGAGGAGAATCTAAAGAGATGGAGGAATACTCTGAAAAGGAGAAGAATGAAGGTAAGTCGCAGAATCAAGACAGAATATATGTGTGTGAATGAGAGGGACCCTAGTGGAACAATAAGGCCACAGGGAGTGGAGATAAAGGTGGAGGATTTGAAGTATTTGGGGTCAATAGTCCAGAGGAATGGAAAGCGTGGGAAAGGGGTAAAGAAAGTGGTTCAAGCAGGTTGGAACAGCAGTAGAAAAGTGTCAGGGGTGATGTGTGATAAAAGAATATCATCCAGAATGAAAGGAATGATACTCCAGCGATACTGTATTGTTTGGAGACAGTGGCATTGAAGAGAAGACAGGAAGGAGAGCTTGAGGTAGCAGAGATGAAGATGTTGAGATTCTCGTTGGGAGTGACAAGGATGGATAGGATCGGGAATGAATCCATTAGCTCATGTTTAATTTTTTGAAGAGAAGGTTGGAGAAACCAGACTGAGATGGTTTGGTCATGTTCAGAGGAGGGATAGTGACTATATTGGCAGGAGGCTGCTTGGGTTGGAACTGCCCAGCAGGAGGTCTAGTGGAAGACCAAGGAGAAGATTTATGAATGGAGTGAAAGAGGTAAGTCGGTGTGAGAGAAGAGGATGGAGGAGATTGATTCGCTGTGGCGATCCCTGAAGGGAAAAGCTGAAAGGAAAAGAAGTAACTGTAATTGGTTAATTTTGCTGTATATTGTATATAATTTCTGCGGTCATATTGACTTTTTTGCTCTTTGAGCACTTTGCTGACCTCTCGGCTTATTCAATTCAAATACATACATTGTTTTGGGACAAGCACAAGAGTAATGTGGCCTCACTTTTCACAACTAAAAACGGTCTTTTAACATTCTTGATGGATTTGTTGGCCACTTCAAAGGAAATATTTCTGCAGCCATGCTACGGTGACTTAAACAATGCGCTACGACAATCGATCAACGGCCATCCATGCTTTGCATGAGAGACATTCAGCCTTAAACAAAGTTTAACTGTGTGTCAAGCTGAGTTGTTAAAAATAGTCTACACCTGGTCTTAGTCCAGGCACAAGCTTCTCTGTCAATACGCCCTTTCTTCCATTCATCCCCATTAACATTTTGTGCAGTAAAGGGCAGCCCAGAGCTGCGTATTGATATCATATTAAAGCCTAGAGCTCCCTGGCGTCGGGGAATCAGGATGACGGTCTGCCCAGTTTCACACTCGATGGCTGAACCGTGTTTGGATGTACGAGTGTCTGCAAATGTGGGAGTGTCGTGCATAGTTTAGGGATTAACTCAGGTTTTTTTTTTTTACATCTAAAATACTGAGCTTTTTGGTGGACAATATGTTCTTGATGAATTTCAGCGGGTGAAAAACAGGCAAGAGAAAAGCTTTGTAGTTCTAAATTAAGTTTTGGTATAACAAACCAAAATATTAGCTCCCTAAGTAGCCCTGATGGTTGGGGGGGAGGAGTGCAGCTGAGGCTGCAACAAAGCAGTCATGTATTAACATCTGAATTAGAGAGGAAATTAATGTAGCTAGATAGATGACACTCCCTTGCAGTTCAGTACACTGAGATCATATTGGAAAAAAAGAGAATGAAAGCAAAATGAGAATTTATTTTTTTTTTCACTCATGTGAGATAGAAAATCCTTGTTTCTTGCAGTTTCTTCCTCTGCTTCTGTCCAAGTGATGACCTTTTTTGGTCAACCCACAGATATACAGTATGTGTGTGTGTGTGTGTGTGTGTGTGTGTGTGTGTGTGTGTGTCTATATACATATATATGGATATATGTATTATTATATATCTATATGTAAAACATATATATGCATGTATACACATGTATATATTTTATAATTTAGTTGTTTTTTTGTTCCTTTTCAGGAATTTCCTGTATTTTACCAAGTCACATTTAAATAAGTAATCTTCTCAGCTTCTGGAAAATATATAATGTAATATATTTTAAATCACGATATGGTGTGACCACAATGCACCGTTGCACCTTTTATCTAAATGGGGGGAAGGAAGAAAAGATTATCTGTTACTGGAAATCTGTCTGGTCAGATGCTTAAATATATTGGTGAAATAGGCTGAAAAGCATCAGAAATCCTGTGGTGTGGCCTCTTGCCATATGTCAGAGACAGAAAGAGGATGATTGTCATTTGTGCAAACCAAAGGTCAGCCATGATTGAATTCCCCTCGCAGGGAAAAAAGGGCAGAGCAGAAATACTGCAAATCTCCCTGAAAAGCAGCCCGGAGGGCGGGGGTGCTGTGAACGTCAAGGGGTGCGTAATTTATTTGCCAACAGTTTCTTTTGATGGAGCTGTTTCTTATGCAAACTCGCAGCAGGGACTTTCCGTCTCTTTTTTTTTCTCCTTGCTAAAATTACTGTCCCAGTGAGGGTGGGGATGGGGTGATGGGGTGATAACCGTGACTCAAACATCCAGAGCGAGATGCGATGGCGAAATCCACTGACGAGCTGGAGGAGCAGCCTCGCAACCCCTAAGACTGAAAGACAGTGGCTGTTTGTTTTCTCTCCCTGACTGTGAAATTCTCCTTTACGACGCAGATGGTTTGCTTGGACGCCTCGTCATCGCTTGCTGGATGAATTTCATATGTTCTCTCCTCAGGCAGCTTCTCTGTGAGCGATGTTGCCGCCCTGCTGGGGCCTGAAACTCTACGGCTCCTGAAGAAAGAGTGTGGGGGCCTTCAGACGCTCCTCAAAAACAACTATCAAGTCTTCAGAGGTACTGCTTCCAGGAATGTAGTCACTAATCACCCAGCATTAGATTTTCCTAAATTCAGCTCACTGAATTCAACATTGTCTGTTGCCAATAATCCCATGATGTTTTCCTGCTGGGAATGTGCACAGTGTTGTTCTGCAAAACACAGATGAGAAACCACTGATGTTTCTCAGACTTGGGACGGCAAATGAATGCAAACACTACACTACCCATCTGCCACTCTGGCTTTTCCCTAGTGAGGAAGCTGTCAGCCGTAATAAGGCGAATTCTGAAGTTATTCCAAGTGGAAATTAGAATGCTGTGTTCTAAAAAGTCATCTACTCTGAGACCTCATTTTAAAGATTGATGTGTTTTTCGTTTGTTATCTTTTGTATTTTTAATCCAAACCTTAACCACAGCTTTGGCCCAATGAGTACATGTTTCACCTTAAAATACCCCAGAAGTCTTTATCTTTCACATATTTAAAACTTTGCAAAAATCAACATTTTTATGTATCTCGTTGACATATCAGCATTCTATTAAGCTATTCATTTGAAAGCTTACAGGCTCACTTGCCTAGTTTTTACCCTTTTGACTCTTATTAAAGTATGTTTTTTTTCTGTTTTTTATGTTGCCTTTAAAAAGCCGATGAACTAATTGACACTATTTTTAAAGCCATTTCCATTGTCTAAAATTTGTCTTGATTTTTTTTTTTCATTATTACATACATATATTTTTGTTTTCCATGCAATGTGAGTTTTTGTTGATATATATATATATACACACACACACACACACACACACACATATATATAATATATATTTTTTTTTTTTCCGAATTAAATGCTTCTAATATACCAAGTTGTTGCTATTTAATAACAGTTGCTTATATATTGCGCTAAATGTTTACAGCCACACAGGTTTAGAGTATTAATATTCTATTGGAGTCATTTGACTATATCAAAACTGAAGATCTTATTTGGAGCTTGGCATTAAATCTGTTGACTGAGCTATGTTGCAACTTTTTTCCCCAATTTTCAAGAGGTATTTTATTCTGGAGACTTTGTGTATCTCCCCTTTTTCTTTTTGTGTTCCAGTGGAGGGAGGAAGGGTGCACATACGAGACTGGCGGGACGGGAAATCCTCCGGGACAGAAGCCAGGAGGAAGCCGGTAGCGCACGGTGCACTGAAAACCCGTTCCTGCTGGTTCCATGAGCACCATGCTCAGGGCTGCCCCCTGCAGGCCGAACACTGCGCCTTTGCTCATGGACCGGAAGAACTCCGACCCTCGACCAGACCCCTGAGGGAGAAAAACAAAAGATGAGATTTGACCTCATTAATTTTTAAACCTCTCACTGGGACATTTTGACACGCAGTTCGGTCAATAAGTCGAAACGACATGGTCTGCACTAGTGCCATGTTGTCATGTTGTTTGAATTTGGTGTCTCTTTCCCTTAATGGGTGAATCTGCTATGAATCTTGGAAGGAGTTCCAGTTCTAGAAGTTATTGATGTGACGTTACATCATTTCTTGGAACCAAGGACTTCTAAATTCACAGTGTGCAGCTGCTCAGATGTACTTCCTGCAGCTCCCCACACGGAACTCAGTGACTTTTCTGGCTCCTGAGATATTTGCCTCATTCTTTTATTTTACAGTGTTTTTTTTTTTAAGACAGACAGTCATTCCACACTTCCTATAAAAATACTTGTCTTGTATTTACCCCGTCTTATTTTTCATCTTCTGCAGCAAAAACATTTTGGTACCCTTGCACTACTTTTTACTTCTACACTCAGGCCATTCGTGCCAGATAAGCACTCCGAGGTTTTACGGCCTTAGTGGTGCGCGAAGACCAGACAGCGTTCGAACAAAGTAAATGTTACCACTATGAATTATTTGTTTGCAGGAATCGCGGGGGGAGCTGCATGCATCCCCTCTGGACCGGCGCTGGCTGTTGTGTCTCTATAACATGGTTCGCTGTCACCCCGTGGCTCAAATGTCAAAGACTGTAGCGCCCACCCGCTGACTTGAGCGGGCAATGAGTGGAGCAGTTGCTTAGGGGAGGCAGTGGGGGATTCCTTCTTGTGTGTGGCAGCACATTCTGATGCTTCAATATGTGTCTGTTAATTCTCATTGATAAATCACTGAAAAATATACAAGATGTCCCCTTAAAACTTAGCTGAAAGAATGAACATGTTATATGGTATATTCATGTCGTGGAAAGTTTGTTTACCTTTGCAAACACAATTCACACTGGTGGTATTTACGACAATTCCATTTTTTTCAGCTAAGTTATCCAAACTCCTTTCAAACAGGATGAGGTAACCTTAAAAAAAAAAAATCTATATTGTGTCTGAAAGTGACGTCTCAGGGGTAGTTACATATTAGCAGACTGGATTCCCCTCATTTCCCCGGGAGCTTAGTGCCGTGTCATTGAATATTGATGAAGACACACTCGATTCACTCCTGTTTACTATACGGCTACCTGGTTCCGTTCGGAGGACAGAAACAAAGCGACGAAGGAAGCCATGTCACTTTTTGGGATGAAAAAAAAAAAAAAAAAAAAAAAGGTTTTACCCGAGATTGAAATGCCATCCAGCCATAAAATGAATCTGCATATGCGATGGAACAAGAATATGGTGGTGCGAGGGGAGCGCGTGGTTGTGTTTTGACAGTCATATTGTGCACTGCTATGTGTGTGGGCTTTAATGACCTGTTTAAACCAGACACCTCTACCCACACCCACCCCCAAACCTGTCATCAAACCGTCCAGGCAGAAATCAATTCATGAAAATACTTCTGCTGCTTCGAGCCTTCAAAGATCACCCAAACCAATCGACCTGCTGCCCTACTTTCAAGTGCTGAGGAGTGTGAGGTGGACGTACGTCCACCCGCTCTCATGCTTTTTCACAACCTTTTGACCTCAGCTCCATTCTGATTGCTATTCAATAAGTGCTCCTTCGAACCCTGTTTATGTTGGGCCATATACTGCTGCCATGGCGACAACTGAGGACATCCAGAGCAGGATGTCCTCACACACACACACACACACACACACACACACACACACACACACACACACACACACACACACACACACACACACACACACACACACACACACACAGTGACCTCACTTGAGCAGAGCGAGTCTTTTCTCTCTGCCCTTGAATCAAATCATCTCCAGAATGTATCATATCACCAAACACAGTAAATAAGAAAATGTTTTTCATCTCACAGTCCATTGGAGTCACATTGCGACGGATACATGTCAGCGTGATGAAAAGTTGGCTACATGTCCCGTTTCCTTATTTGAAGTATTAATTTATCACCGTAATCGTGATCGCAGCAACAGTCCCCAAGTCTGCTTGACCTTTGAGTGTATGTTTAGAAATGTCTTTACCATCATTCTTGGTAAATTTGGGGGTAATTTTCTCAGATAATTGTTCACAGATAAGTGATTTTGATAGCCTTTGTGAGCTACTCATGCTTATTTCATTTCTTTTGCTTCAGTCTTATCAATTCTCTGTATAAAGAAAATAGCAGGGAGACACTCGACGCAGTTATCGGTAAGCTCTCAAAACAGCATGGCCTTCCAATGGCAGTCTTACATACTGATACAACTACGTTGGAATGATTGCAACAAAACAAATCAAAATCTTGCAACAAATAATGCTTTTTGTCAGTGAACCAATATGTGGTCGCTATGAACCTTATGTTTAAAAACAAATCGCTAAAAAAAACTTGCCCCTAGTTCACACTGCTAATAAGTCTGTGGTTTGTGTATCGATGCAGTGTCTCATCCAAACATTATGTGCTTGCAGAGGCTAAATAAACAAGAATGACAGATGCTGAAAACTAAATAAAGGAGCGAGAACACAGTAAGAGACAGACAAAATGACTTCCCATGCCCGAAATCTAGGTCAGGGAGAACCGTCTGCATCTTTCCACAACTTTCCCTCGTGCTTCAGTCATGCTTTATTCATCCTGGCACCACAGGGCCCCATGGATTGCAAACGTCTCCTCAACATTATTTAGAATGTACAGAAGTCTCTCTCAGCAGAAGGAGCCGTGTAGGACTCGGGGATGACAGCTGTCATTGCGGCGTATTCTTTTGTTTGACTGTCAGCTCCTCAAAATATCACATTTTTGCTTGGTTTCTTTTTGCAGAGGAATGTGGCACATGCTTTTTGTTTTGGGCTTCTACCTTATTTATTGTGTAATTTCTAACCAATTTCATTTTGATTCTGTACCGTAAAATGTGCATTATATTTGCTTGTTTGATCATCTTGCCCTTTCTATGAATTCATTTCTTTTAAGTATTTCATAGTTTGCTATGTTGTAAAACACTTTGGAGCCCTCCATTTCATATTTAAAGGAAGATTTTATACATTTTTTTTCTCAATATTTGAAGCTAAAGAAGGACTTCTCCAGGCTTCTCAGCCATTCAGTTTTCTTAATTTTTTTTGCGCCACAAGTTGTTTTTATTGCTCCATCCATTATTATTTAGCACTGACCTATAAAACCTAAACGCCTCGTGGGAGAAGAGCTCACTCTTTCTGGACTTGGAATAGCAATTATAAATTTAAAAAGGTTTTGACTGAGTTTTTTTTTCTTGTAGTGATGCCATGGACATCACTTCACCAGAGGGTGTGCGGTGAGTATTAATGTGTTGACATAGAGATGCTGTATCACAGAGTCCCCGCGTGAATGCTGGTGTTAAATCATCACTTTGTGTTGTTGTTGAATGTGGAAAGTTCTAGCATCATCCCAAAAGTTCCTTTTGACTTGGAGATATTTTTATAGCTCTAAATCCTTGTTCAGAGATCCTTTCAGAGATCCCTCTGAATACAGAGTGGGGATTTTTGACACGTTTCAAAAACGAATCAGCTATCGCCTTGTTTAAAAACCCTGTAAAAATCAAAATTCAGAGCTTGTTTTTGTCATGAATGTCCGATTTAAAAAGAACAAAAAGCAAGTCTGGAGAGGTGCTTGTTGCGGATCTTGATTGATAGCAGCCGGTAACGCCATCAAACAAAATGACCCCTCTCAAAGCCACAAATATGAAACCTGGTAAAACAATTTAATTGGTTGCAGAGTTTGAAACTTTGAGACGCATCTACTGGAGGAAATCGCTGTCTGATCATTCTTACTTGGAAAACAGAGCTTCTTTGTTGTGACTGTATGTTTTGTGATATGACCATAAAAATTCTTGAGCCTGTTTGAGCTTCTACCTGTAGAGTGAACCAGTTTGTCAAACCAAGTCAAACTAACATAACGCTTTCATGTTTATGCTGAAAGAGAAAAGTCTCTCTGTGCTCCAATATTAAATGTGGATGTGCATTAATCCTGACATGAAAACATGTTAGAAGTCAAATGGAGGTCCACTGTTGAAAAATAGAAACGACCAGTTGGAAAAGATCTGAATGGGATGTAAATCTGTACCCGCAGAGTTAAACAGTGATCTACCCAGAAAAGTATCATGATGTAGGCCTGTCATAAAAAACGGACAAAAACAAAATAAAATATTCTGGACAACAGTATGACAGTACCGAAGACCATTGAATGTGACGTGTGTGTGTGTGTGTGTGTGTTTGCGCTATAGATCTTAACAGCAACTATGACCTTTAGGAACTGACAATAATAACCCTTCATAGACTTTCGGTAACTTTATCTTTTCCAAGAGCGGAGAAGTTTGCAACAAGTTTAATGTTCTCGCACTCAACCGTCGATAAGATTTTATTGATTGCCACTGCTTTTCTAAGCTGAAAAGTTGTGGATTCACCACAGCGGATAATGCAGCTCTGGCCTCCTCTGTGTGCTGACAAATCCCAGGCTGTCGTGATGTATCCAGGTGTTTCATCCTCAGCCACATCACCTCCTCCAGCTTTTCTCCTTTGGACATGGTGACACTCAAAGATAAGGGTTAGTCTCTTTGCCCGTAAAGCCAGATACCCATGCATGGTTTGCATTGGATCGGAGAACTCACTGAACCCCCTGTTGCCCCAAGCCAGAAGCACATGTAAGGATATGATCACTTATTTAATAATGCGTAACTCGCGGTATTCTGTAACGCACAGGTTTATAATTGGGAGCTTTGAACGGGACCATAAAAACACAAAAAGTAGCCAACGTTATTTGATAAATATTTCTTTAAATAAACTGTGTAAGTGTTGTACATTTAAATGTGTTGCTAGATTTAAATGCTAACATTATTTTGTGAACAAACACCTTAAACTCATTGAAGTAGGAATGGTGTGATAAATATTTAAATTAGAGGATCTTTATTTTTAATGAATATGGCTAAATACTTATGTCCAAAGATTATTTTTTGTAGATGCCTAAACTTTATGTTCGAAAGGCAGCCATGAATGCCCCTTCAGAGCTGGAGAGATGGGAGGCTGTGGGCCTGAAAGGCTTTCCATTAGACATTTTTACCGTTTCAACACATACTCGATCTGAAATTCTAAAAGTTCAGTGTCAGCACTGCCATCAGCAGTGGAGAGCGGCCAAGTGTGGATGGCGCCTTTCCTCAACGCTCAATGCAGAGCTGGAAACACACACACACACACACGTGGACTGTGCTGTGGCATCCACTTGTACATTTAGTTAAAATTAGACCATATTTGCTGCCAGGAGACAAATGTTTTGTTTATGCATGTATTTGATCTTCTGTCTCATTATTATCAAACCCCAATAGAGAACGATTTGGATCCTGATAAAGAGGAAGCCAGTTTCAACAACAGCATCAAGATTTATGCTTGTTGACATTTGATGTTTAGGAGCAAAACACTTGATGATTGATGAGATGTAAATTAAATCAGTTCTGAGTCCAGTAGCCCTGCTACCTCCCACCATGCTAATCTTTAAAAAAAAAAAAAAGGATATACACCTCAATTTAAATTAGAATCGGCTTGTATTTTGACCCCTTGAAAAAAATGCTATACTTAAAGACCATTCATTCCTTATATTTGCCCACGTATAAAATATCCTCAAACTGTCAATTTTCTGTTGCGGTAAAATCCCTATCAGAATGTTTTTGTGATTTTTTTTTTTTTTTTCTTGCTGCTTGCCCTATGCTAAGACTGATTCATTTCTGAAGTAATTAGTGCGAAAAGTTGATTAATTAAGAGTTCATTAATATGTGGAGATACCGTGATGAGGGAAGACGCTGCCCATCTACCCAAAGCATGGCATGGTGCCATCCTCAGCATCTCCAGTATCTCCAGTATTTGCACTTCAGGTTGTAGATGGGTTTGCTTTCACATCTAAACCATAAGAAGGTCCAGATTGATTGCAATAGACTGATGCCGGTTGTATTTTGTAAATGTCGATATTTTAATCTTTTGTGCTCTTTGTTCCCATGTTCTTACTACATTTAACATTTTCAAGTTAATTAATGCTTGCAATGTTGTGTGGGCAAGTAGTCTTCCAACACATAGATGCACAATATATGTGACAGAGCATCTTTTCCAACCTGCTGTTCCAGTTTTACTCCTTTTTCCTTTTCTAATTATTTTTAAATTGCAGAATCACATAGTTTTATAGTGTTTTTAACTCACTCACTATCGAATGTAAAAAAATATCAATCCTCCATTCTCTAAGGCATCTCCCGGCCACATTACCAACACAGATAATATGTTGGACTTTTATTGTACAATGTGTTGGATTGCAGTGTGCCAGTTACCGCAAGACAAAGGAAATATAAATTGTTCTACTGGCAAAGGTACTGGATTGGGACTCATATTAAAGGAAAGACGTTTTTTTCCCAATTTAAATGAAACAATATGAAATGTGAATTCTTACTTTACTGTTTGTATACATTTGAAATGAGATTTTAGAATGAGTGTGTCCAGGCTTCCGCCGGACCAACACATATCTTTATATTTTTCACATGTGCTTCATATTTATGTGTAAAACAAATAACCAATTCAACAAAAATCATGCTCACAATGAGAATTAAACTTTTTTTTTTTTCTCTCCCTGAGCATCTGTTGTCAAGGTTTCAGGTACCAAAAGCCCCAAAACAAAAATAACAGAAACTCTTAACCTCATTTCACCTGTCAGTCAATGCTGAATTCTGGTCATTTCTCTAGATTTGGCTTTCATTTCTTGTCAGTTTCACTTTTTCAAAAGAAAACAATGTCAAACTTTCACATGACTATTATTTCCAAGAGCCTGATTAATTTTAATATTCATAATTTTTTATTTGAAACCATTACATGAACCTACTGTGAGAGGCTGTGATGATCGGAAATACAGGAAGAAGATACAGCATGACTCATTTATGTAACACTGCTGCTTATTTACCTTTAAATGATCTAAACACAAACATTTGGCAGCCCTCTGATTATTTGGCACCATGCAGATATTGCATTACTAGTTAATGAATAACAAAGTAATTGTAATTCCGGTGTAGTTACATGGTATTGCATTTCTTTTTTTTTTCCCGAAATCTGAATCGCATGATTGTGGACGTTTTAGCCGGTATGTCCCTGCTCCTTTTATGGAAAACACCTCAAGGAAAAGTGGGTGATTGTTGTATAAGCGGACTGATTGTCTTGTTACACAATCAGACTGTGTAATCTGTGGCAGCTTAACACATGTCCTGTTCAAGATGTTTGGGACGGCGCTGACACACTTCATTCAGTTTGTTTTTTTTCGGGCAAAAATCATGTAACACTTCGTCGGGAGCTGCTCTTCGGCTTCACCGATATGAGAGGAATGTCTGAGCTGTGAGTCTCCTGGTCCCAGGGGATAAACAACACGCCCTCACAAACTTCCTTGTGTGGTGAAAATAAAAAAAGGAAATTGCCCCTTACTGACATTAGAGCGGCAAGGGGGGGGGTGAAGATGGGCGTCACTGGAGAGTGAGGGTGGGTGTTGTTTCCAAGGGCAACAAGCTGAGGTGACCCACATGGCATGGGAGCAGCTAATGACAACCAGGAAAACCCACTTTGCCTGATAATATCAAGAAAAATCATTGTCAAACCCATGATTGAACAATAATTTACAAGTGTGGCAATACATATCACTGAATACTGGCTGATTTGTCTGTGGAATGTAAAAAACTTGTACTTTTATAAAATTTTCAAAATGACAAAAACCAAAAGACAGTGGTAATGCGATAGACTTGCTCCTCAAGTATAAGCTAAGGATTCAAGAGATTGCTCACAGACCATATCTGAAATGTTCAAAATCTCAGGTGAAAATTTAGATAAAAAAAAAAAATCATGAATCAATCATGCATTAATACATTAATTCATTCATTATCTACCCTGCAGTCAGGGTTGTGGAGCGGCTTGAGCCTTTCCCATCTGTCCTTGGGTGAGAGGCAGAGTTCACGCTTGACCAGCCGGCAGTCGATCACATGGCCACACATAGAAACATGCAACAATTGTTCACACATCTGCACAGTTTCGGGTGTCAAATGAACCTACTGCATTTTTTTATTTTGCACTGTTGGAGGAAATTAATGCAAAAATGGGGAGAAAACGCAAACTCCATACAGAAAGGCCACCCGTCGGAATCGAACCTCAATCGGACCTCAGCGACATTGCACATCACAAAAAATTTAGCACAAAATGAAACTTTGACTCCACCGACAAAGGATTTTCAATCACATATATTTTCATCAGGAGAGCAAACAGCAAATGCAAAAACACTTGCTTCCGGGTGAGTGTGTATGTGTGTATATATATAAATGCATGTATACATACGATGACATACATACACACACACACATATATAAATATAAATTTATATACACAATGCCATGTAGGGCCAACACAGTAGAAAATGACAATTACTTATGTTGTTCATGCACCATTGGAAAAATCATCATGAGATAATTTCCCTGTGTCCACTTGTCTCATGAAGATTAAAGTGCTTCCTGTGTGTGGCCACATGTGGGATGAACATGGAACATGTTTTTTGTGTCAGGGTTAAAAAATCCCATCTTTACATTGTGCATGATGGATGAAAGAAAAAAGATGTTTACCTTTCATCAAGAACGGCTTTTCCAATAACAGCCCGTGGGTTGAATTGATGAGGCATATGGGTACAACTGTATGAGTGTGTGTTTTTGCTCAGCCAATACAAGACAAACAGATACACGTTGCCATGCAGTGGAGGCAAGGCAATATCTGACAGTTTTATTTATTTATGGATTATAATTATTTAAATAAAGATCTCATGCCAGAGCTCAAACTCATGTAGATTTTATACACTTTATTCAGTAATTGTTATCGTGACTCTACAAGGCAACCATCTCCTCTGATGGAATCATTTGACATTTCGGGAAATGTGTGTCTGGATGAAATCAGATGCCAGCGGTCAAGCGTGTCTTTGTTTGGAACAGAATTACAGCCAGCATGGAAGCCATGTAGGAGAAACAGCACTCCTTCATGTTCTTAGTAAAAAATACAAAACCCAAAAAAATTCAGTGACCCTCTGAACCTGCCAATTTTGGTTTCTTCAAACAATATCAATAAGCTTCTAGACTTTTGAAAAAAATGTGAAAATATAGCTCAAATTAATTTGTATGATTGAGAGGATGCGGGTGACACTCTTGCACAGGGGTTAGCGCTTCTGCCTCACAGCAAGATGGACCCTGGTTCCATTCCCACGGGGGGGTTTGTGCAGTTTGCAAATTCTCCGCCGTGTCTGCTTGGGTTTTTTCCGTGTACTCAGGTTTCGTGCTACATAATTGGAAAAAAATTGGAAAATTGCCCAGATAACCCAATGGTTGTTTGTCTCTATATCTGGCCCTGTGATCAACTGGCGATCAATCCAGGGTGAACCTCGCCTCTCGCCTAATGACCGCTGGGATAGGCCCCAGCATCCTTGCGACCTTAAGTGCAGGATAAGGGATAGATAATATATAAACATTGACAGGGGCCAAAATAGACGGAGCTCCAAAATGTTGTCCAGATTCAATTTGTCTGAATTGTAATTGCCCCACATGTAAAAAATGTAGGTTTCCAAAATATATGCTGAAATCAGCCCACTTTACTGCAAACAAAAGCAGCATGAGCTATAAAATGTCTAATTGCACTTTGACAGGAATGTTTGGTGGTGTCTTGCTTTTAAAGACTCCCCCTGCCTCCCCAGGGAGCGCGAGAGTGGGCGAAGCAGCTGAAAATAGCACTTGTTGAGGAAGGATGAATCAACGCTGCACCTTATGCTTAATTAAAGATTAACGAGAAATTGCTCAGCGGTGTGGAGGGTTCGCAAAGCCTCGCTTTACTTCTCAGATTAGGGTTATGTAACGCTTGTTAATACTGAATGGGCCGTACTGAAAAAGTAATGACATCTGCCTGTGTGGCAGAATCAATTCTGTCGTGACAGGCTGCAAAATCTGAAGCTGGTGAATTGTCAACACATTGATGAATTGGCCTCTCGTAGCTGCTAAGTCACGTAAATCATTCTGATTTGTGGGAAATGTATCTGAATAAATTATGACCCCCCCCCCCCAATCTCCCCCGCCGCCGCCCCCACCCATAAAAAGGTCCAAGCAGTAGACCTTCATTTGTCATCTCTGTTTCAAGCAGTGGCAACTGGTCTACAATGTGATAATGTTGCTTGAGTTGAGATTAACAGTCACTGCTTTTGCAAAAAACCTCCGCATTTGCACGGAAATAACGAATGAAAGGAATATGTGTTTACTTTGAAGCTTCATTCATTGCATGAATTAATGCAATGTGTAAAGGAACACGTGCCCGTTGAAGATTTACACAACTTCTTTTACACAACAAGATTTGCACAAGTATTGATTATTTGATGGCTCAAGTGTGAGGATTTTTTTCCACACTTCACCTTGTTTTGACAGGATCCTCAAACATTTCAGGTGTGAAAGGTGACTCAGTCGATAATCCCAACCAAAAGATCTCCATTTGGTTGAAAAAAAAAGTGTGTGTGTGTGTGTGTGTGTGTGTGTGTGTGTGTGTGTGTGTGTGTGTGTGTGTGTGTGTGCGTGTGTGTCTGTGCGTGTGCGTGTGCGTATGTGTGTGTGTGTTTCCAGATGCAACTGGCAGTGGTGGTTGAAAAAAAGAGGATGAGACACAAATGGAGAGAAATGAAAATGAGCACACGGAGAGATGAAGAGACATTAAATCCTATCTAATATTATTAGAGAAAGGATATTAATATTTCATGTTTTGTTGACATCGCCTGAATAATTTTGATTTTTTTTTTGTTTACGGGGGGATGGCTGTAGCTCAGTTGGCACAGCGGGCGACCTTCTAACCGAAAGGTTGGTAGTTCATTCCCTGGCTCCTCCAGTCTGCATGTGGGAATGCTCTCGGGCAAGACAAGTAGCTCCCGACGGCCTGGTTGACGCTTCGCATGGCAGCTCTGCCGCTGTGTTAATGGCTGAATGTGATCCAGTGTAACTGCAAGGTTATCAAAGACCCTATACCATTTGTTACTTAGAATATTGGCCAGCTTATAGGTCTTTACCGAAATATCAATCATAGCACTGATCATTTAGATGTATTGATTGCCTACATGCATTACCACCTTGCCCTAAGTGTTAAAGGGAAGAACTGATTGGTTGAGATTGGCTGATAAAAAAATGCTTCAATCAATTCCCTCCTTCTTGATGGATGAAACTATTGGCTATCTATTGGCTTCTGTCACTTGACTGTCTAAAGATACAGTCTTATTTATTGTCACAGCGGAGTAGAAATAGAACAGGGAATGTACACTCACAGAAACAGCAAACACAAAACGTTCACAGACACGCTTGGGAATTGTCAAGCACAAATACAGTCTTGTACTTTGGCAGGAGAGAAGGGGGTGAGGAGTGTCGGGGAGGGGAGCGCGCTACTCCTGACATCTACGATCTTCTCGTTGCTGCTGTCCGACTCTGTTGTTCGTCTCCCACAAGGATCTCACCGACCGCCATGCGGCCTTTAGAGCATTATAAATATCCAATGCCTGTGTGGCTCTGCTGTGTCAGAAAGAGTAAGCTGTCCTGACCCAGAGTGGAGGTTGTAGCAACTTGTCTGCCTGGCCATCCATGACTCATGCAACTTATTTAGCATGAGTCCCTACACTCCAGTCCACACCTTTGAGAACAACCAAGCTTCGGAAAAACACTTCGACAGATAGTTGAAGTAGACGATTTAGGACACAGACCATTCCAGATGAGTGAGATCCTTAATGCTGGGCATTGTGGTTACACTTAGAGAGGGATGAGTAAGAGAGGAGGAACTCAGCAGCACAGGCAGACTTGCTGCCACTTGGGGTTTTTTCTCACTGATATATATGTGTGTGTGTGTGTGTGTGTGTGTTAGTGAACAGAAAGGAAGACATTTCCTGTCCAGGGTGTCGGTGGGAGTTTATAAATAAATGAAAATGTCTGGTTTTCATTGTCTCCCACAGGACATAAAGCAAATAGTAAAATTGATGTGCGCTTTGCACGGAATACTACGGTACTTGCATAATACCCGACCATAACGGCGCTATTCGTGAAAAACAATTTCAAAGATGCTTCTTGCAAAGAGTTTCATACTTATTTGTTGAGCAACCGAATGCTCCTGGCTGGGACAATGATCAGCTCTGCAGCAGAGCGTGGACAGGCACCACAGAGAGTAAAGGAAAAAAAAAAGGGAGATAAGGAAGATAACTGGAGAAAAAGATTTATTTTCTAATTATGGGGCTACTCTTTTTTTACACAATTTACATAATTAAGCTGTAAGCATATAATGCAGCCTCAGGGCGGCACAGGGCAGTGTCCCCTGGAGCCAGATTTGGGGGGGCACAGGTCAGTGTCTCCCTGAGCCAGTCCCAAGCCCAGATAAATGCAGTGGGTTGCATCAGGAAGGGCATCCGGCGTAAAACCTTTGCCAAAACCAAACATGTGAATCGAACCTAAAAATTTCATGCCGGATTTGTCGAGGCCCGGGTTAGCAACGACCGCTATTGGTGCCGATAACCTACAGGGTACCAGTGGAAATTGGGCTACTATGGGTCAAAGAAGGAGAGGAGGAAGTTATGATTGGAAGCAAAGGCAAGAGTCTGGGACTGACAGTAGGGACTTTGAATATTGGGATGATGACAGGAAAAGGTAGAGAGTTGGTCGACATGATGCAGAGAAGGATATACTGTGTGCCCAGGAGACCAGGTGGGAAGGTAGTAAGGCTAGAAGCCTGGGAGCAGGTTTTAAGTTGTTCTATCATGGTACTGACAGGAAGAGATATGGAATAGGAATTATCGTGAAAGAGGAGTTTGTTTGGAATTTGTTTAGCGGCTATGCCCCACAGGTAGGATGTGAGTTAGAGGAGAAGGAGAAGTTCTGGAATGAGTTAAGCATTGTTCATTAAACATTTTTCTAATGCAAAACCGGTATTGTATATTATATTTTTTTTTTTTTTGAGGAGGAATTCAAAAAAGAGCTATTATTTGTATCATTATTTTTGAGATTTGTATTCAAATTTTTATTTTGAGATTTGTAAAGGGAGATTTTTTCAAATAATAAGACGTTGAATAACCTCTTAGAATATAGAATTGTGTCTTTGTGACCTGATTTTGCATAACTGAAATTTTCATCCATTCAGTGGAGGCACACTTCCAATATATTATTGATAAGGCAAGTATCTTTTAGCTATAGCATTCACAAGGCGCAGCCAAGTGTCCTCTTTTTTGGAAATCAGAATACATTCACCATCATATAAGCACAGAAAGTGTAAATATATCAATTCTCGGTCCCTGGGCATTTACCATGGTAAAGATTTTGTGGGCATTGAGGTCCCTGGAGAAATTACAGAGTGTGATTAAATTCAGTGGCACTGTTGAAAGTGTTAAATAGCCAAAGATGCTTTGTCTCTCTGTAGCTGTTCATTTTCACAAACTGTGAAAGCTTTGACATACAACAACAAATGTCCTTTCCCTCACTACCGATGAAAACCGATGATGTGTTGTTGGAAAACTGTGAAACCGTTCTCCGTAAGAGGAAACCAATGGTTAGAGGTGAAGAAACTGTATGCATGGCAAGCCACATTTCTGTTCTTATCTGGATCTTTGCGCCTTGTATCAGGAATGCTCTTTTGACTGATGAAGATATCGGTAATTGAACTGAAGATCATAGGATTCAAACAGCCCTCATCCGTTTATGTTTGCTGATTGTCATAACAGATCATCAATTCAGTAGCATAATTCTTCTCGTGATATCTTTTGTAGACGCTAACATTTAGGCTGTGATCAGGCAAAATGATCGGTCGCATATCTTCAGTTATTATTGTTATCAGACTCAGCCTTGCACCATGAGACCTTGAACCCCCTTCAGTTACAGAGTGCAATGTACCACACTTGGAGAGAACATCTGTTTCTAGAGTATTGTAGGATGTCTGAGACTCAAACATACAAGTTAAATTACTATTGTGCCTGTGGAATTCATACTCATGTTCGCAAGGGCGCAGTTAATGATAGCTGAAGGATCCGGGGCTGGTGGCCCTGGGTTGGGCTCTTGTAAACATAAAAAACAACAACAGAATAATGTTACCGAACTGCCTGGTTTTGGACTATTTGGAATTTTTTATTTTTCAAATGCTCAAGTCTAAATTCCTGAAATGTTGTTTTTTTATTACTTACTTTACTTACTTAATGCAGCCTCAGGGTGGCACAGGCCAGTGTCTCCTGGAGCCAGCCTCGGGGGGGCCAGTGTCTCCCTAACCTGGTATGAGGCCTCGTAAATGCAGAGGGTTGCTTCAGGGAGGGCATCCGGGCATTCGGCTTAAAACCTGTGGCAAAACCGAATATGCGAATCAAACCTAAGAATTTTATACCGGATCGGTCGAGGCCCGAGCGAACAACGACTGCCATTGCTACTGATAACCTACTGGGTAACGATGGAAATTGGGCCACTGTAGGTCGAAGAAGGAGTTGAGGAAAGTGTATTCGGAAGTAGAAAGAGAAGAGGAAAGGCAAGTTGACAGGAAAAGGTAGAGAGTTGGTTGACATGATGCAGAGAAGGAAGGTGGATATACTGTGTGTCCAGGAGACCAGGTAAAAGGTAATAATACTAGAAGCTGAGGAGCAGGTTTTAAGTTGTACGATCATGGTACTGACAGGAAGAGAAATTGAGTAGGAGTTATCTTGAAAGAGGAGTTTGTTTGGAATGTTCTGGAGGTGAAAACAATGTCAGATAGACTTATGAGTATGAAACTAGAAGTTGAAGGTGTGATGCTAAATGTTGTTAGTAGCTATGCCCCACAGGTGGGATGTGAGTTAGAGGAGAAGGAGAAGTTCTGGAATGAGTTAGATGAAGTGATGCAGAATATCCCCAGAGATGAGAGAGTGGTAATTGGTGCAGACTTCAATGGACATGTTAGTGTAGGCAATAGCGGTGATGAAGAAGTGATGGGTAGGTTTGGTATCCGGGATAGGAATGCAGAGGGACAAGTGGTGGTAGACTTTGCAAAAAGGATGGAAATGGCTGCAGTGAATACTTTATTCCGGAAAAGACATTAACATAGGGTAACTTATCAGAGCGGAGGTAGGAGCATGCAGGTAGACCACATCTCGTATCAACGAGGTAATCTGAAAGAGATCAGCGACTGCAAAGTAGTGGTAGGTGAGAGTGTAGCCAGACAGCATAGAATGGTGTTTTGTAGGATGACTCTGGTGACAAGGAAGATCAAGAGGACAAAGTGGTGGAAGATGAAAATGGAGGGGTGTTGTATGGTTTTCTGGGAGGAGGTCAGAAAGGCTCTGGGTGGTCAGGGAGAGCTTCTAGATTACTGGACAACTACAGCGAATGTGATCAGGGAGACAGGTAGGTAGGTACTTGGTGTGTCGTCCGGAAAGAAAGTAGATAAAGACTTGGTGGTGGAATGAGGAAGTGCAGGGGTATATACAGAGAAAGCAGTTAGCAAAGAAGAAGTGGGACACGGAGGGGACTGAAGAGAACAGACAGGAGTACAGGGAGATGCAGCATAAGGTTAAAATAGAGGTAGCAAAGGCAAAACAAAGGGCATACGATGACTTGTATGCTCGGTTGGACAGTAAGGAGGGAGAGAATGATTTATACTGCTTGGCAAAACAGAGAGATAGAGATAGAAATGATGTACAGCGGGTCTGGGTGATTAAGGATAAAGAGGGAAATGTATTGACACATGCTAGAAGAGTGATGGGAAGATGGAAAGAGTACTTTGAAGAGTTGATGAATGAGGAAAATAAAAGAGAGGGAAGGGTAGGAGAGGTAACTATTGTAGACCACAAAGTAGCAGAGATTAGTTAAAGTGAAGTGAGGAGGGCATTGAAGAGGATGAAGAACAGAAAGGCAGTTGGTCTTGATGCTATACCTGTGGAGGTATGGAAGTGTCTAGGAGAGGCAGCGGTAGAGTTTCTGGCTAGATTCTTCAACAGAATCTTAGAGAGTGAGAAGATGCCTGAGGAATGGAGAAGAAGTGTAATGGTTTCCATTTTTAACAACAAGGGTGATGTGCAGAATCGCAGTAACGATAGAGGGATAAAGTTGATGAGCCATGCAATGAAGTTATGGGAAAGAGTAGTGGAAACTAGACTGAGAGCAGAAGTCAGCATTTGTGAGCAGCAGTATGGCTTCATGCCAAGAAAGAGTACTACAGATGCAGTATTCGCTTTGAGAATGCTAATAGAGAAGTACAGAGAAGGTCAGAGGGAGCTACATTGCGCCTTTGTAGACCTAGAAAAAGCATAGCAGGGTGCCGAGAGAAGAACTTTGGTTTTGTACGAGGACGTCTGGTGTAGCAGAGAAGTATGTTAGACTGGTACAGGACATGTATGCAGGCTGTGAGACATTGGTGAGTTGTGCTGTTGGTGTGACAGAGAAGTTCAAGGTGGAGGTGGGACTTCATCAAGGATCAGCTCTGAGGCCCGGCTTGTTTGCAGTGGTGATGGACAGGCTGACAGATGAGGTTAGACAAGAATCTCCATAGACCATGATATTTGCAGATGACATTGTGACCTGTAGTTAGAGCAGGGAACAGGTTGAGGAAAATCTTGAGAGGTGGAGGTATGATCTGGAAAGGAGAGGAATGAAGGTTAGTCGCAGCAAGACAGAATATATGTGTGTAAATGAGAGGAACCCAGGTGGAACGGTGAGGCTACAGGGAGTGGAGATGTTGGAGGATTTTAGGTACTTAGGGTCAACAGTCCAGAGTAATGGAGAGTGTGGAAAAGAGATAAAGAAAAGGGTTCAAGCAGGTTGGAATGGGTGGAGAAAAGTTTCAGGGGTTCTATGTGATAAAAGAATATCATCCAGAATGAAAGGAAAAGTGTGCAAAACAGTGGTGAGATCAGCAATGCTGTATGGTTTTGTGACAGTGGCACTGAACAAAAGACAGGAGGCAGAGCTGAAGGTAGCAGAAACGAAGATGTTGAGGTTCGCTTTGGGAGGGACGAGGATCGATAGGATCAGGAATGAGTCCATCAGGGGGACACCTCATGTGATGTTTTGGAGAGAAGGTCAGAGAAGCCACACTGAGATGGTTCGGTCATGTACAGAGGAGCGATGGAGAATATATTGGTAGACGGATGCTGGAATTGGAGATGCCAGGCAGGAGGTCTAGAGGAAGACCAAAGAGAAGATTTATGGACGTTGAGAGAGAGGATATGAAGGTAGTTGGCGTGAGAGATGAGGATACAGAGAATAGGGTTAGATGGAGAAGGTTGATTCGCTGTGGCGACCCCCGAAGGGAAAAGCCGAAAGGAAAAGAAGAAGTCCAGAGCAATGGAGAGTGTGGAAAAGAGGTTGAAGAAACAGGTTCAAGTAGGTTGGAATGGTTGGAGAAAAGTGTCAGGAGTACTATGCGATAGAAGACTGTCAGCCAGCATTAAAGGAAAGGTGTACAAGACAGTGGTGAGACGCTGCGATGCAGTATGGTCTAGAAACAGTGACAATGACAAAAAGACAGGAGGCAGAGCTGGAGGTCGCAGAGATGAAGATGTTGAGGTTCTCTTTTGGAGTAACGAGGATGGATCGGATTAGGAATTAGTCCATCGGAGGGACAGCTCATGTTAAATTTTTGGGAGATAAGGTCAGAGAAACCAGACTGAGACTGTGGCAACCCTTGAAGGGAAATGCCGAAAGGAAAAGAAGAAGAAGACTTACTTTACTTGCTCTTTAACAGAGTATTTACACAACTCTGACAGCAAATCTGGTGCAAAATTAGCCCAGATTCCGAAACGTGCTCAAATTCCCAATACTGTATATTCCAAAAGCACTGCCTAAGACCATAGACACACAGACACACACACAAACACGCACACGGAATATTGTGTTTTTATTCATGCAAAGACACTTTTTATTAGTTGTGGGCACAGTTTATATTTTATATGGATTGGAATATGAGTAGTCGTGAGTAGTCGTGTATACGTGATAATAGTAATGTGATAACTACATTTAGGAGGCCTCACAGGCAAAGGTCATGGAATCACAGCTACTTTGTAATGTGTTACGGCAACCACCGACAGACGTGCCATTTAATTGATTTGATTCATTTGGGGTTCAAGGTAAGGAAAGACCTCAATACTATCACACCCAGTAAAAGCAGTTTCTCTTGCGCTCCTTTTTGCTCTCTATCTACCTGCATTAACATGGGGAAAAATAAAAACCTGGCCGTCTTTGCCCGAAGCCATAGGGGCGTCAGCGTTTGTTCAGGTGTCTACTGTAACTCCTGCTCTCTTCTCACCAGGGCCTGAATATTTTTATGTGCTCTTTCATGATCTAGCGTTGAAATACATGGGGTAATGCATGAGGTGCGTGTGCCAAACGAGTTTCACAATGACTTATGAGGGCTTTTGAAACCCGACATTTAGTTTTGAATTTTGACCAAGAAACCATTACTTGCAGAAAAGTGGATTTCATAGTGTAGCAATGAATAATGATGCCCATTAATTAAGGAAAATGAACGCCATGAAATCCATCTATGTCACCATGTAACGGTTTAATGGTATAATTGCAGAGGGTCATTGGACAGTGATGGGCTCATTATTGGGCAAAGACAAAGATTAATGTATAAAAGTTAAATGTACATGGAACACATTGCTCTCACTGCTTGGCTCCACAAAGTCCCAGTTTGTTCATAGTAAAGCTGAGGTATATGGACAGAACATTTATCTTTTATTTTTATTTTTTTAATGATGTGGCAAAAAATCAAATAGTTTCTTTCAATTGAAATTAATGTTGGCTACTAGTTTACTCTGTTTTTGTCACGTTTTCGTTATTTTGTAGATTATGCTAAGAGTCAACTTCCTGTTTGGTCATGGCAACAACATGGAGACTCAGGAGAGCACAATAGCATTATCCCATTATGTGAAATTGTGGGTAAACATTTTCATATCTTGTAAAATATCACACAACAAAAGTCAAAATATTATCTTTTGGTAGATCTCAAGCATGGGATGGATTCAGACTTTCAGAATTTGGTGTGAGTCAGTCATTAGCGTCTCATGCTAATGTTGGCATGTTGGCATCGCACCTTGCTATTGTCATTTAATGTAATAAAATTACTTACAGTCTTAACTTTTGTTTCATATTGTTCTCTTTGTAGGTTAAATACTGTGATGGGATGTACAAACAAAGTTCAGGGAAGGTTTTCCAGTGTCAGTGAAACTTTGTGAATGTAAGTACTTCAAAGTTGTACATTTTTGTGAAAATCTTTCTGGCTAAAGGTTGCTGGATTTACCTTTACCAATATTTGTTTATTTATCAATGGCCACACCCTGTTGCTGTATTTCACTCCCATAGTGTATATTCCTTTCCAGCATTTTTGACATATTCACAATATTTAACGATTCTGTATTTTATTGTGAATTTTTGTCTCCTGCTTTTTGTTAGCTTAATAAAGGCCTGTCACACATATGCTCCTAAATAAATGAATAAGGCTACAAGAGTCCCAGAACTTTATAACTTTATAAGAATATTTCCTGCCTGTTCAAATCTTTAGATATTTAAATTTGTAAGATAGCAATGCCATTTTTCTCCCACGCAAAAGTAGAAAGAAAGTTTAGCTGGAAAAAATTTTACAATGTTGCACGGAAATTGGCAGTAATTTTATCAGGAAATACTTCTCAATTCAATTTTACTCAAGGACAAAGTTGAAAATGTTGTTTCCTTTTCAGTCCAATGAGGGTTCCTGCGTGAAGCGTCAACTTCACACAAGAAACTACCCCTGTTGATTTAAGTCCAGGCAGGGTGCAGCGGAAAACCTCAGCTGTGTTTTATCTGAAAACCATTTCT
Source organism: Fistularia tabacaria (assembly GCA_901007705.1). NCBI lineage: Eukaryota > Metazoa > Chordata > Actinopteri > Syngnathiformes > Fistulariidae > Fistularia > Fistularia tabacaria. Next base: position 65,597 of record CAAKHD010009772.1, on the reverse strand, counting down.
TAATGGCTGTTAATTCCACCCTCCCTATAAGGAGGCTGGTTAATTCTTCATCAGTGTGCCTGCACATTTTAGGAAGCTCTTTTCATAGTTTGATGCGGATGCTATAATGCACCATCACATGCCCGCTGGCCTGCTCTGTCTGCTGACTTCAAAGCGCTCCTGTCGTATAATGATAATGAATGCAGTGTGTCTGCTCAACATGCTTAGTGGCTCGCTGTCAATCTGTTCCACTCAGACTCAGGTTACAGTCAGCTGTTGCCCTGCTCTCCCTGTGAGGGCGGCCACTGCCAAGGCAGACCCTTTCTTGGTTTGTTTGTCGCCGGACATGAACCCTCAACAAGAACAATGTGTTTGCGACCATAGTTCAAATCAAAGGAATGCTCTTTCAGTTCACCGCAAAATTCTGCAGTCAGCAGTTTGATACAATGCTGAACACCTGTACTACTGCATCTGTTCTTCCTTGTGTTTTTCAAAGGTAGTCAAGGAGCCCTTTTCATCTCCTCAATGCCTCATAGAGATAGCTTTTGACAGTACGAAAGGATTGATAAAGAAATCGATAAATAGGCAGGACATAACCCACTGGGTCATTAATAATAAACCAAAGGAGTTCTTTCAAATGTGACTCTGAGGTCTGTCCTCATGGGGTCAAAGCAATCCATTTCTGCCTTTTCCTCTCCCCGTGCTATCTCAGTGTCCACTCTTTTTGGTCTGCAGATAAAAGAGGGCTCATTGCGAACAAAGCAAGGGTTTGACAGGGCTTTGGACACCTGCAGTGGACCAAATCACTATGTCAGCACAGGTTCGATAAAAACAGTGGGAGAAATACTCAACTGAGAAAAAAATACACAAGAATTTTCTTAATCAGGGCATGACATTTTATCCTCCCAATGCTCTCGAATATTCCCGCCATAGAAACAAAAAATATCGAGAGCGTCATGATATGTCATTTTTAGAACACAGCACATCATAGGGATTCATGGTATCCTCAGGTGACAATAATAACCTCCATGTAAATGATATTTACATCCACATTTACAGTCTGCTCTGCCAGAGATGGTCTGATAACTTCCCAGACTGGGGGGTTGCTATGGGAACATGACTCATCACAAGTCTTCCTGCTTTACCTGTAGCAGCTGCTCAGTACTCATGAAAGCTATTTCATGCTCCCTTTGTTTGCCAACCAGTAGTGGTAAGCCTCAATTTTCAATAACATATTATATCAGATGTCTGGGAAAACACAATGATTCACAGCCGCTGTAAAACAGGTTTTGCTGCGCTTGCTTTTACGCACAACACAGATTCTCAGAGCACTTTTACAGTTTTGTGTTCAGTGAAACTGACTGTATTAATAATCAACTGCTCAGTCACATTGATCTCTAAAATACTGAGGTTAAAAGGGATCGTTGCTTGTGTTAGATTCTCAGCTGACTTGATAAACATGAACACTCATCTTAATATACTGCTTGAGCCACAGTTGCAGTGGGATTTGTTGAGAGCTAATTAGACTTTAATGGACTGTAATGTAAGTCGTGTTTACACGTATGCTTGCGGTAGGTTTGCAATGAGTTTGTGTTGTACCTAGCAGTAAAACACATACATTTCACTTTTCGTAAAATTGATTGTATTGATTTGTCTGATTCAAACTTGGCAAATTAAATAAATATGTTCTGGATAACAGAGCAATTCGAAATATCAGTGAACATATCTTAGCGTATCATCATGTAAAAGTTTCATTGTTAAGGGTGTGGGGTGCAGCAAAACCTTAATCCAACCCTACGAGTCACGCATTGAAGACACCACTAATCTTACAAACAGGTTGGCAGGGGGGCAATTAGTCTTCATTTAAAGTGGGAGGAAGCTGGAGAATCCTGGAGAAAATCCACACAGCCACAGAGAAAACATGCTGGGCCCCAGTGAGCTCATGGATTGGGGCTGGGAACCTTCATGCTGTGAGGTGAGACTGCTTAACCCTGAACCACTGTGATGTTCATGAAAATCCTGATATAACTGGATACAAAAATCATAATGGCTGTTTGACTGTAGAACAAGCGCTTTTTAGGTCAGGGGATTTCTTTCTCCTGCATATATGGTGCTCATTATGAAAATACACTTGTAAAAAGAAAATAGAGGGGAACATTAAAAATCATACCTTAGCTACAAAAATAAACCTGCACAGCAGATGCTTGAATTCATTTCCGTCTGTGTGGTGTTCCAGGTATGTTGATATTCAGTGAGAAGTGTGGAGGAGGCCCATCTGCCACACCACCACTGAGCACTGTAAACAAAATCCTCAGCTGTCCTTCTTGTTGTTGCTGGCAACTTCCTGCCTCCATCAGGAACGTGACAGCAATGATCGCAAAACGTAAAACAAACTGACGTGTGTCTCTCATTTCAAAGAATTGCCACTATCTAGTGTTATATTATGGCGATTGATAAAACAAAAGAAAAGAAACAACATCCGAGTTGAAGTGTTTTCCAAGGCATCGCTGACCTTCAGATCAATTATCGTTTCGTGCATGATGGATGCGTGGAGTATAAGTATGAACACAGCAAGCTTTAAGGTTATTAACCTCTGACCTTGTACCGAGCCCTTTCAAACCTCCACATTTTTTTGCTGATCCAGTAGCATCTGGCCTGTGGTTCATTGCATTTCAAACAAATTCTTCCAAACATAATTTGAGTAAAATTAAATAAAATTAAATAATGATGTGATGTGAAAAATGTAGACAATTTAGAAAAATATTTTTTGAATAAAATTTCATTTGATCAATGCTAGCCTTGAAGTTTGACTTGTTAGGATAATTTTGTTGAAGCTGTGTCAGATTTGGAGCGGCTGTGGCTCACTTGGTTGATGGCCATCCCTCCAAACCGAGGTCGGCGCTTCGATTCATGGCTCCTCCTGTTCACATACTGCGGTGTCCTTGGTGTCCAAGACACTGAACACCAAGTTGCTCGTGATGGCCTGGTCAGCGCCTTCTGAGGCATCTCTGCCAACATCGGTGTGTGTGTGTGTGTGTGTGAATGGGTGAACGCTATCTAGTGTAATGGAGACTATTTACCAAATATTGCTGAAGTGGTGTAAGTTCATATCTCACCTAGATTATGCTGTTGATAAATCCATTTAAAATGATTAAAAAAATCAACCATTCCTTATTTACGGGAAATAATTTGTGAATAATGAGTGAATGATTGTTTCATATTTATTCCAATTAGATTGCTCTCAGTATCGCCGTCCAAAACCTGCTGCATGTGATGAGTTACTCCCCACAGATGTTAATTAATTCTGCGTCATTGTTGTTTACTGCATCTGCTTTGTTTGCCTTGTAAAGATGATGCGTAGTCATATTTGGTAAATGTTGACGCATGTGATCGAAGTTAAAATAGGAAGAATTGAATATAGTTGTTTAAATGGTCACTTGATAAATTATGGGTCAGTGGGATTGCAGAACACACATGCGTGTGAGTGTGCATGTGCATTCCCATGTATATACACACAAACGCGCACACGCAGATTAATGTGATGAAACTTGTTTCAAATTTTTTTTCTTTCAGGTGCATCGTATTGCTCATTAGTTTATCGAGTTCCGTGACTCAGACAGGTAAACCAACTGTTCAGTTTTTTAACATTGACCAGATTCCCCCCTACACCACAAACACACGCACACACATCCTTGGGCACAGGCGGCACTTTGTGCTCTCAGAATACTGCAAAGGCGGTCAATTAAAAAAAAAAAAAAAAGAAGAAGAGAGAAGTGCAATGCGGGTACAAGCTCCAAATGGCATCCAAGTACTTGAAGGGCTTTTTCTGAATATTTGAGGCACTTCTTTTGCAGCACAGAGGTGATCAAGTTGTTGGTTTGCGTGAAGGTCAGATGCTGTTATGTAAAGTCCTCGGCTCGAATGGGAAGATGAAAGCTTTCTCTGTCTGAGCAGTCTTTGTTGCAACGCTGAGGTCAAAAAGGTGCCAACTGAGATCCAGTTCGCTCTTTGTCTTCTCTGTTCCAGGTTGTCTCTCTTTCAACTGGGCAACCGTCAACGTGTTTCTCTTTTTACGCACTGACAGCTTAGCATGCGGAAAGTAACACACGCACACCACACACACACTAACATATTCAATAATATAAAATAGCGTTAGAGTTAATTAGCTCTTCTTTTGTCTACATTATATCAGGAACTATTTCTGAAAAATGCAAATCATTACTTCAAAGACTGCAGGGTAGAACTTCCCTCAATGTTTTTCATTTGGAAATTAAAAGCTCAGCGGGATTCTGCTCACAATAAGGGCGCGCAGATTGCAATGTTTTCCATAATGATTTGCCGATTGGTTACTGCTGATATTGACGAGCTGTATTTCAGCTTTACTTTGTTTATGTGATATTTATTCTACAACCTGTTGGCAACAAAGCGCAAGATAAATCCCAGGATCCCTCTCTTCAATTTTTGATCTGAAATTAAAATAGAAAGGTCAATAAAGTCCTGACAAAATCAAAAAATAGAAAAGCAGTCCCCGCACTCCCTTAAGTCTTCTCATTCCTAGGCCATTATTTCTTGTCTGAGGGCTTCACTGTGTGTCTCTTGCTCAGGGATGGTTAATCTCCAAATACAGAAACACACCTTTTGTTCTTGCCTGTGGTGAGCTGCTGCATTAAGAAAAGCCTGTCCTCTCCCATCAACCCCTTTCGGAAGGACCTTCGCTCAAAATCAAAGAATCTCTACCTGGACTGACTGTGCAATCGTAAGGATGTCGCGTCTTGGTTTTCGACTGTTTTAGAGATGCTGCGCATGTTTCGTCAAATCAAAGAGGATTTTTCTTTCGCTGCTTTCTCCGAGTCATCTCTTCATATGCGTTTTGAAGTTCCTCAGAAACATCAACACGTTGGGAAAACACAAAAGCCTCTATTCCAATGGCCTTGCTCTCAGCAATTTAATGAAGATAGGTGGGCTTGTAGAAATAAGTTCCCTCTTGTTCACTTAAAGATTTATGGATTGTGCTCAGTAACTGGGCCATGATTTGTGGTAAGAGGCATTGCTCTCTATTTTCGAGCACCTCAAGAGAGGGAGAGAGATAGTACTGTATCTCAAAATTGGCTGACATTTCCAAATCCCGACTAAAAGCAGATCTGGACAGATAAATGTAGTACTCTTAACTTGCATCTGTGAGATGTAAACCAAGAAAGCCACTGACTGAACTCACATGAAAGCTCATCATATAAACGATCACATTTGCTGCTATAAAGCCGTGTTCTGCAGTTTGCTCTGATACCTGGTTAGGTAATACTGTGTTGCTGGGAGTTTTATTGGAGGTGACACCCCATCAGGCCTATAAATAGCTTTGCACTTTCCCCCAGGAGCCCAGCTGTAGCTGTCTACCAGGCATTTGATCACTTGTTTGTAGGGGGGACTGACATCCCCGTCTCTACGTCATCTATCTGCCTTTTTGACTTGTGCTCTTAGGCGCTTACACAAGAGAAACAAACCTGAGAAAAAAAAAAAAAAAATTGCCATTCACAGACACCTTGTGCCCCTTGGCATCATCGCCGCCGGAATACACAGTGTGAGAAATCATCGGCTCTTGTGACGGCGCATTTTTAGAGGAATCCATAGATGGTTCGCCTTGGGATTTCCCTACACGACACTTGATGATGACTCACCAAATCACTGCAGACAGTCATCTGATCGTGAAGGTGCGAAATGAAATTCGCTGATGTCGTATCGCTCTTGAATGATGAAATGATTAAATCTTTACCGAATCTGGCATGGTGGGGGGGATTATGATGCAGAGTAAGCCTAAAAACAGTCAGGATGTTAAAATGTAGGGAAGCAAAAAAAAACCCAAATACACACAAACCCCTGCAGGCTGTGTCTGACCCCCAGTGAGCCGCTGGGGTCTACATGAGCTTCTGCAGCGACTCTGTAACCAGCACTGACATTAATAAAGTGCAATTCACAGGAATCAGGACCGTATCAGTGTCAAAAAATAATTGACACCCTTTGAACAAATTCATTCATTAACACCGTGGCCTCATGCGGAACGAAAAGGTCACTCTTTGAACAGGGTCACCTGGTCGCGCTCTGTGTACGGAGGCGCTCAGAGCAGAGAGTTTGCGGTGCACATTACTGCTAAAGACAAGTTATAAATAATATATTTTCAAGTAAACGTGTGTTTAGGAGCCCCCGGATTACGTCAGATGAGCAGGGTGGAGGCAATCCATGTTTTTTTTGTAAAACTTTTATATTTGACAATCGGTTACTGTTCCCTCTTGTGCAGAAGAACAGATTTATTGATTCTGAATGATTTGTTGTTACACCACGTTTGTTTTCCATCTCCATTGTCAGCCGTGAACAATCTCACTGCTTTGAGACGATGTCAATGTGTTTTTGATCTCCCATATTTAAAAGAAATGAGAGGAAGGTTATATTTATTTCAGTGTAATTGTGCAAAACTGCACCTAGTTGCAAAATTGGGTTGGTGTGTGTATGTGTGTGTGTGAGCATGTGTGTGTATGTGTAAGCGCCTGCTTGTTTGTAAAACAGCAAAAATGTCTTTTACATTTTTAATGTGGAGAAATGAACAGCAGGCTACCCTAAGATTACATAAGTGCTATATTCCAAAATCTATCACAGCAGAAAAGGAAGCGACGGATGTTGAAAGTGAGCAATTTTCTATATTGGTTCAGATACTTGAAGCCTGTCAAACATGTAATGAGGGGTTGATGTGTGTGTGTGGGGGGGGGTTGTAGAGGTCAGAGGTCAGAGTCTACCTGCAGGCCAGGATACAATCATCATTATAGTGATCGGAGAGGAGAGAGGGGCATAAATCATTCATTTCGGGGAAAAGGATCTATTTGCTCCCGTGTCTCTCCGGCGCACGGCCGCACCTGCTGCCATTCGGCTCCACGACAGCCGCGTACACCGGACCCCCCCACCACCACCACCCATCGCCCACCCCATCCCCGCCGGTGGAGGAGGAGGAGGAAGAGGAGGAGGAAGAGGAGGAGAAGAGCTCCGCGTCCGTAGCGCAAGCGCACCCCAGTCAACTCGGCGCGCACTTTTGGTGCGTTTGCGCGCAAGTTTTTTTTTCTCCCCCCCCTCAGGATATGTTGGACAGACGGCGGGGTTGGGGGTTGGAAGGGGGATCCCGCTGCATGGATTTTGAACTCGCACACGCTGGAACCCACGGACACGCACGTCCAGTGACCTGAGGGGAACCACCGGCGCGTCTGAGAGCGAGAGGCGGCGGAGGAGGAGGAGGACTGGGGGCTGGGGGTTGGGGGTGGGGTGGGGTGGGGGGTGGTGGCGGCGTTCAGAACGCTGGACAGCGCTCCTGAAAGTTGGCGCTGGAGGACGGAGACTCGCGTGGGGGTGGGGGTGGGGGTGTGGGGGTGTGTGTGGGGGGGTAGTGATGGAAATGAACGCCGGGTGCCGCCGGCGGGACGAGCGGGCGGTGAAGATGGTCAGGTTCCGCCGCTGGGGCGCAGGTGAACCGAGAGCGGACTCTCTGGAGTGAGACATGGACTTCGCTGACGTCCTCTTCGCCTCCTTCATCGTCGTGATCGCGGTCGTGTCGCTGCTGTCCAACTTGCTGGTGCTGCTATGTTTCGTCCACAGCACCGAGATCCGCCGCCAGGTGCCCGGCGTGTTCACCATGAACTTGTCCTTCTGCAACATCCTCATCACCGTCCTCAACATGCCCGCCACGCTGGTGGGCATCGTCCGGAAGCAGCAGCCGTTCGGGGACTGCGTGTGCCACGCGGTGAGCTTCCTGGAGACCTTCCTGACTGCGAACACCATGCTGAGCATGGCCGCGCTCAGCATCGACCGCTGGATCGCGGTGGTTTTCCCGCTCAGTTACTCCACCAAAATGCGCTACAAGGACGCGCTGATCATGGTGTGCTACTCCTGGCTTCACTCCTTCACCTTCTCCCTCACCGCGCTGCTCTTCTCCTGGCTCGACTACAGCGACGTGTACGCGTCGTGCACCCTGCAGCCGAGCCACGGGCCAGGCGACGGGATTAAGTTTACAGTTTTCACCGTGGTTTTTCACGCCACCAGCTTCATCCTGTCCCTCCTCATCCTATGCTTCACCTATCTGAAGGTGCTGAAAGTCGCCAGGTTCCACTGCAAGAGGATCGACATCATCACCATGCAGACACTTTTCCTGCTGGTGGACATTCACCCCAGGTACTTCAAGCACGTTTTTCCTCTTTTTTTCTTTTCCTCACTTGTGTGCGCACTTATGCGTTGTGCAAAGTATGAAAAGCCACTTTTTTTTGTCCCCAGCGTGAAGCAGAGGTGTTTAGCCGAGCAAAAGAGGAGAAAGCAGAGAGCCACTAAGAAGATAAGCATCTTCATCGGCTCATTCATCATCTGCTTTGCTCCTTATGTAATTACAAGGTAAGGCATACTGATGGCAACCTATAAATAATTGAGCGCGCCGCAAAAAGCTTGTACACCTCTTGAAAAATAAATGGCCCGAGAGCGCGTTCCTTTTTTGATAACCTGATATGTCCCGTGTGAGTAACTTACCCGTGCATCACGTAGGACAAACGTGAGCTACATATGTGTCTCCATATTGGATCGGAACAATTGGCACCTGGTTACGTGACCCCTGATATTTCTAAGAACGGCGGTGACTCACGGCGGGCCCTCGACGTAATGACCCGTAAACAAGCGGCTCCGCATGGTGCCTCTAACCAATGCGCACGAGACGCAGAGTGGCTCGATTACGCAGGCACCAAAAAGGGCCGCTGCCGGAGGGAGAGAGGAAGAACCACAAGGGGCCACGGAACAGTAGTCGGCCAGATGTGGTGCTGGTCATCCATCAGTTTGACAGTTTGTGGTACGAGTACGCGGGAGGTGGGAAGGAGGATCACCTTAACAAGGACAAGTGTCTGGGTAATTGGAGAACCTGCCTGACCACACCTCCACACCGCCAGCTGGGCCCCGTGAGCACCGACAGCTAATTCTGACCCTGCTGCTTTTTGTACCTTTTAAATGAGGACGTCAAACATTTGTCGATAATACAGGATTAAGTTATTTCCCTCTTTTTCCCTCCTTTCTTCATGTTAATCAGCAGATGTGACATGATTTTAAAACACGACTGTGCACCGTGAAGCTGAGATCATACTGATTCATGCAAATAGCTTCTTTTTTTTTTTAAATCAAAATTGTTTTCAATGTGTCGTGACTTCGGTGCAGCGGTTAGCCCTTCTTCACAGCGTGAAGCAACCTGGTTTTCGATCCCTACGGAGGGCCTTTTTCGTGCGGAGTTGCCAAGTTGTCCCCATGTCTTCGTGGGTTCCTCCCACAGTCTATAAGATACAGGGGGTTAATTGGAAAAAAATTGGGAAAATTGCCCCATTGGGTGAATGGTTGTCCGTCTCTATATTTGGCCCTGCGATCGACTGGCGACTGGTCCATGGTGAACCCCCGCCTCTCGCCCAACGGCAACTGGGATAGGCTCATGCACCCCCGCAATTCTGATAAGTGGTAGATAATGGATGGGTGGATGTTTCATGACTTCGGGTTCCGTTCGGGCACCCTAATTCAGCCTTGTTTTTGCCGTCGCTCCTTCAGGTTGGCCGAGCTCCTGCCCTTCGTGGACATCAACCGCCACTGGGGAATTATAAGTAAGTGCCTGACGTACAGCAAGGCTGCGTCTGACCCCTTTGCCTACTCCCTCCTACGTCAGCAGTACAAGAAGGTCCTGGTTACCGTCATCAATAGGCTGCTTCGCCGTGACCTGTACCCCTCATCTGGCCATAACAGCTCCTTAGATACAGAGAACGACTACTGTCTCCAGAGGATTAGCTAGTAGCGCTTGAGCGGACACGACAGACTCACCATCCGGGCCGAAAATAAAGGTTGCCTCTCGGAATAAATTGGTCGGGGGGGAGAAGAATGAGGGGCGGCGAGGACGGAGTATTGTCAGGGACGGAAGAGATAGCACATCGAGGGGGACAGATTGTGGGTGTGAGGGGGCAAAGAGAGGAAAAAATAAGGACGAGAGGAGGTGGAGATGAATGAATTGACAGTTGTGAGGGGGAGGATGAACGGGAGAAGAGTCGACAAGGAAAAGCAGGGTGAGGCAAGACAGATAGGGAGTGACAGGGACAATGTGTGTAGACGCCGGCCGGAGACAGCTTTGGTAAACAAGGGATCTGTGAATCACCGGTGACAAGTCAACACAAAGACACAAACTAACACACACACACACACACACAGGGATCAAATGAACCAATTCCACTGAGTAAGTCATGGATTCGGATTAATCTCAAAAAACGAAGGACCACACCGCTGGAGATCAGACAGCATGGACGTCCTCTCAGCTTTGACGGACCTTTCTAAAGTGGCCTTTTGTGCTTTACCCCGACCACTCCGTTGTGGAGTCGGTAAATGGGAGACTGAGGACCGACGCTGCCGATGGATGGCAACGGGCTGAAGATGTGAAAAGGCAGCGGGGGGACTTTGCTGTTCTCAGTTCCGGAACTTGCGACGGGACGGAGGCTCAACAGCCGCCCATTGTTGCCATTGTCATTATTGACTGTGTTAGACTACTTTGCAGTGTCATGTCACTCACTGAATATTGATGCACTTTGTCTAATTCTCTCAGAGCTATTAGTTACAGGAGCCAAAGGCAAAACACCATTTACACCACAATGTTAAAACGATACATCTGTGGTATTTGATAGCTTTGGTGTTTTTTTTTGTCAACTAATCCCAAAAACGAAACCAACAGCGCCCTAGTCACTTTTGTTATACCTTTACAGCATGCTTCTTGTTCCCAGCCTTAACCTATTTTTCCATACACAACAGTACAATGTTGTCATTACTGCACCGGTGTTTTTTAATTTTGTGGTGTCTAATCGTGCAGGGACCGTCGATAAGGCCAAAGTGATCAGAAGCGATTAATTAAAATGTAAGACGGTGGTTCCATGAAGCTCATTAAATCTTACTGCAAACTGTGAGGCTAAAAAAATTAAATGTGCATCATAAGTCTTACCACGATAACTTTTTGACTCATCTGTATCATTCTGCCGCTCATTAAGACGCAGTGCAAGTTTTATGTCAGGTGAGGAGCTGGAGGTTTTTAACCCTAAAAACATTTTTATTTTACCCATTTTTCATGGTAAATAACAAAGGTAGATATGATTTGTTGGTGTTTTCTTCCAGAGTCACTTCATAGTTATAAATAGTAGGGGACACTAATTCTCGAGTCAGTTGACATAACTGATGCAAACAATACTGAGTCAGTGAAGTTATCAAACTACGTGGTTGAGTTTTTTTTTTGCTCTTCATTTTTCCACGATGAACATGAGAAGATCCGCATCAGTATTCACACATTCTTTTCTGTCATTGCCTTTTCCAACTTTGCACCTGCAAGTTTATTGGCACTTCAAGCCCCCTTGTATTTACTTGGGCTAAATTCACACGTCCCTTGAACGAAGGTTGACACAATGTGGTGAACAATGACCAGCAAGCACTTCTGCCACACTGGTATTCTGCCACATTCAAGCTGCTGATTCTTGAAAAGGTGAATGTGCTTGGTTTGTCTACTCTGGGTACCTGTAGAAACACGGTCGCCCTCCTAAGCAGAGTTGTGTAGATATGAAGGGACCCTGGCTATGCTTGAGAACACACATTTCTTAAATTTAGCTGACTTTATATTCATAAGAGCATTTCTCTATAACATTGGACCTCGGCAGGAAGATCCCAGTTGATCCTTTGTTTCCAGCAGGATCAGCGGATCATTACTGAGCCTCAATCGGAGGTTCAGGTAGGGATCGATGATATCGGGTGGTGTAGCGGTGGGAAGCCCACAGAGTGAGTCCCAGCTGGGGGCCAAAAGGTTTACGGTGTGATGACCGGGAGGCTATCCTGAAGCAGAAGGGTCACCTCACAAACACAAAGGACAGGTTCTGCAAGATAACATAAGACAGCATCGCGAACTTCTCTACTCCATCCAAAGAGGAGGGTAATACTCAGCCACACAGACTATTTGGCTGTAAAAGTCTTTATTTAAATTTACATCTGGAGTTTGTCTGCTAGACATGTAACCCAACATCAAAATCTGATGATCCAGACCAGGAGGCAATAGATTCATCACTGCAGGTGAGCAGTGGACTTGCTGGTCATCCATCAAGGTTTTTTGTTTTTTTTTAAGTTTCAGTAAGAAATAGTGACCCAGTTTAATCCAAATTTCTGAACATTTTCACGCCCCTCTTTTCATACGTCACATAAACTGTTCAAAGCAAGGACCTTCATCATTATTGCCGTGGATTGTCAGGAACTGTTGACAGCGAGAAAGTATTAAATAGCACCAGATGTATCCTTTTGAAGTATGAGTTTGTTACAGAATGTACTAGATGATAGACCACTTTGAAAGAAAATGCATTTGTACAACTGTGCTTTGTTTTGCCGGATGACTGTAAAACTATTTCTATAAGTATTTACATGATATTTTTTATTTTGCACTGTAGAGGAACAACTTTTTTTGTCTCAATTGGTTTTCCTTAAAGGTGATGTAGCACACGAATGCTTTCAAGTGCTTTAAACACACTGTTTTGTATTTGTGCCAGGTATGAATATGTGACTTTTTCAGCCATTTCACTCTTAAATCAGAATAGCTGCTTTACTATTAGAAACCAGTTTATCTGGATGTATTTGGTGAACATGTTTTTTATTTTCTCCTCCTGTGAGCCATTTGCTGTTCTTTGGCAGTGTGATTTACTACTAGTGGAAAATGTGCAATAAATGCTGTAATTTAAGAGTTAATTATTAATTATTAATTATTAATGTTCTTGCTATAACATTTTTGAATCTGAATAACTGGTATGATATAATTTGCAGAGTGTTTAGTTTGTGTTAATTGTAGCAGAGCACAAACAATAACACATGTAGTTCTTGGTACCGCCACGCTGCAGTTTTGATCTATGTGTCAAAATCAAGGAAATTTGGCGAAGAATTTCACAACTACGTAAGATAGACAACTTATATGATAATGGTGAAATGCATCTCTGTTGTAGCTAGTGATCATGATAGGGGGTAACATTGAGACAAAAGGAAACATTCATTTAAATTTACCAAGATTTCAAGAAAGGGGAAACTGAATATGGATATGTGAACCCCACGGGTGGCCGTGTCGTTTATATAATTATTTCTTGAAACAATGAAATTTAGGCGCCAAATATACCTAACATCTGTGCTGTGATTGTGTCATGTGTGCGAAGGGTGCTTTGAGTGTCAATTTAAAAAGTATTTGGCAATATAATTTGTACATTATTCCAAGGCACATATTTTTAATTTGTGCAATTTTAGATACCAGGTCTGAATATTTTTGACGCTTTACTGTCCAACATTGAAAATGGCAGTTAAATTAGCACATTGATCACCTGTGTAATTTTGACTGTGTGAGTGTAGTAGTTTAGTTTAAGATTGGGTGTACCAGAGCAAAGCATGCACAAATCTCCCCTAGTGTTTTTGTACCTAAAGCAGAACGTACATTTGCGAGAGGGACCGTCGGGAAACGACGATAGATAAATCGATAAGATAAATTAATCTTAACTTGTCCCACTTTCTTTACTTCATTTGGCCCATCTGATCGTGGTGCTGTGCCAGCAGAGGTCACTCTACAATGATTTACCTTCATAAACCGTTTTTTCAAATTGTATCTATACAAACACTAAATCTAAAAAAACAAATTATTCATCAGCGGTTACATATTTATTCAATTAATCATTTTTTCTTAATTTCTAACTGTTTTTTTAATTTCGAGCTGAAGAAAAATGGATGGTTAATAATGTGAGTAAAAATGAAAAGGTTTAATGTGATCTTTCACTAATAGTTACATGTTGAGGGATTACATTGTTATGCATCAATTTATATCGCAGTAATTGTGCAGGAGATGATATGCCACATGAGAAATGACCATCGTGTCACATGAAGTCACATTAACTGTAACACCAGCGGTGTTATTGCCAAGTGTAATTAAAAAGGCAGGTCAAAGATCAGTAATAACAATTAGGGATTCTGATTTCTCATGACTTTGTAATGACTCTGGTTCATTTTAATGCCTGTAGACCGATGAATTGTAATTACTTGCTGCTTCAAATTAGAAAATAACCTTTTTTTTAGGGGTAAATGAACCACCAATGTCATTCAAGAGGTTTCTTGACATATTAACAGAAAGTCAAGGCTGGATTGGAATTGGACCTTAGCTTTTATTAACACATCCTTCTAATTAACCTCAGTCACCACACATTGATAAAGGGCAAACTGGTCATTGAAACGGTTTTACTGAAACACGCGTGCACTGCAAACAATTTATTTCAACATGTTAACGTAAAAAGGCGCCAACTCAAGCGCAAAATTAAAGTTTATTTATTGACTCCTTCTCTGCCACAAACTTCATTCATAGAAACAATTTAGTTTAAAGTGAGAATTCTTTATAACTCCCAGGGTCTTTGTAAGGGAATGGGGATGCCACACACTACACAGAAATTAAGGGATTGATGAGGGAAGTTGTTGAAGGTAGATATCTAAACAAAAACTATTGTACGTACAACTAAAAAAGTCCAAACAGAATATTGTTGATAAGGTGATTGATGTGCTTATTTTCAACAGATGGAGGAGATAGGATTCAAACCACTCCTGTAATTAAACTGTCATAAAATATAGACAAAGTGAGACCCTTGCATCTACCACCTTTCCTGCTCAATTCTGTATTTGTTGGATTTGGACAGAACCTCAGTGTAAAGATGATATGGTGTGATTTCACATTGGATTCTAGTCTCAGCCCTCGGGTTGCTTGGTAACCTGAGCTGATGACAAGCCTCCGATTAGGTTCTTGTAATAATTCGAATACAATTGGGTATGATTAAATACCGCCATTGATATATTTCATAGAAGGGCTTGTGGGTAGATTTTTCCATCTCTGGGCAGTCTGGGTTTCTTCTGGGTTTGCACTCAGCGTTCACAGTCCAAGCAAAAGAAAATCTCTCTTGTCCATAGCTTTTTTAAAAAAACTGCACCGACGGGAGAGTGGTATGAATCATCCCCCTCAAAAAGAAAACAACAAAATATATCTTCTCTAAACTGCAAACCAGCCGAAGCAGTCCAGGTAGCTGCTGCTCTCATCTTGAGATGAAACCATCAGACTGCATGTAATAAAATATCACAGGGAAAGAAAGGAAAAGAAGGTTTTGTCTTTCAGGCAACATGTCAGATGGACCTTGAAACTGGGACAAGCAAATCATTTTCACATACAGGCTCTTCATCAACAAGTCATCTGTTATAGAAAAAGCCCTGAATGAAAAGCGTGAATTATTTTTTTAACGCTGATTTAGAGTTTTGTTCTTATACTCCCATTAGCCTGACAGTATTTCCATCCCTTCTTTTAACAACACCCAAAAGAGACATGAAGTTGTTTTTTTTTCAATTACAAAGATGCTTGTAGAGAAAACATTCCATCTTTGAAACACTTGTTCCTGGCTGTTTGAACCACAGTGGTCAAGCTGATGACACATTAGTTCAGATTAAAAACACATATCTTGTCAAAAGAAAGATATTACAGAATATTTTTCAACTTCCTTATGAAGAATATGTATATGCTTCCATGCATAAGACAAAAAAAAAACATGAATGAAGTTACAAATGTATAAATTAATACAAATAAAAAAAATAAAAACATTGTGGCTGAATACGTATCACAGGAACGTTATACGGATCCCTTGTCTCTCGTGAATTTTGTGTATTTCAATTTTAACTGCCTAAAGCACTCGGATTTACAAATCTACAAACATAATATATGAGCTGGATTGTACAAATCCAAATTGGTCAAGTTTTTGTTTCATCTTATGGGATGCTGAAGCAGCTCATTTGTGCCTAATATTAAATCCATAAACGTAATACAATGGCATATTCAGCATTACGAGGGCAAACACTGTAGTGTCAAAATGTTGTTTTTGAATCATCGTATAGGTGTTTTAATCAGCATGGTTTAGGAAATTAAGTCCCTTTTTCTTTGTGTGTTGTTTTGATTGAGTGTGCTTCACTGTACCCGGTGATGTATGAGCAGACTGCGATGTCAGAAGTGTAATGTTGATACGTGAAGCCTCCAGGTCACAAACCCTGCGAGTAGACTTCAGAGCGAAATAATAAAAATGTGGCTCAAAGAAGGGAATATAAAAAAACCTGCATAATTCATACGCTGTGAAATCCAAAATGTGGGAGAAGGAGTAGACTTCGACAAACACTGTAGGAGTATTTATTCAACTGTTTTTGTGCTTGTGTACTGTAGAAATGCATTTATTTGAAGGTTTAAAGACAAAGATGGACTATTTTGGATTTTTATGCAGAAACGTAAATGAGTTTAATTCTAGTCCATCCATTCTGCTCTCGTCATACACTCCCATCAGCCTGAAATCTCCACCTGACCTTTACAAATGCTGCCCCTCTGCACAGGTGTCTATCAGAATTGAATCCAGGATGTGATAACCATCACTTAGACAATCTTCTCCCAATCAGGCTCAGCGATTTTTAATTATTGATTAAAGAGACCTTTTTCAAATGACTAAATCCATCTTTAATAAATGACTGCTGATTTTCACAATCGCACTGATTGCCCATTCAGCTTCGATTCTGTGCAACAACAAAAAAAAAAGACACATAATAAAAGCTTTGGGGAAAAAAAAAACAAAAAAAAAACATCCTTCACTCAGTAGATTAATACGATCGTTTTATTCCTTCACTCCACTTTGCACCGCCCCTGGGGGGGTCGCAGCCCCAGAGCAGATCTGGCGCAGCGGTGCAACCAGGGGTCCTTCGCCCGCCTTCCTCAGCAATAATTATGTACCCATTATGCTAATACGGTTCATCTCAGCTTGAAGAAGAGGCGACCCGTTTATTAATTGAATGAGTAATATACACGCTTACTCTGAAAAGGTTGTCACGGCCAAGTGTTTGGGTATTTGAATATTTTCATCTCAAAAGAAAAAAAACAGCGCAAAGAACTGCTAATTAAGGCAAAATAAAGTTAAATGGCTAGAAGTATATTGCTACACAGAATGGAAAATGAAGCGTTCCCTTTGGGAGGGTGTTGTTTTTTTATTTTATTTTAAATCCCCGGTGATATTTTTTTTTTTACATTTTCACCATTTTTTTTATTTACATTTAAATATGTGGGTGGGTGTGTAAAATGTGTCGTCATGTACAATTGACCCTACTTCACCTCGGAGCCGTTGCCTCTGTAATTCGATATTTGACCGTAATGCGTCTAATAGAGTCGCAATCGGGACATTCGAGGGAAACTTCTGCGGAGTCAGGAAACTCACACTGACAGTGAAACACACACATACACACACCCGGGTCCGGAGTGAGAGGTGCCACATCGATATGGAATTTAAAACGCGGAAAATGTGCATCTTCCTGTTTATCCTGCTGCAGATTTTGACTGTTGTTCCTTTTTCATCTCCACGGTGTGACCCGGGATTCCGAGGTAAGACTCGGCTTTACTTGATCCGCTTCACGGTGAAACCGGGACCTGCCCCGAAATTAGACTTCATTTAAAAAAAAAAGGTTGGGTTTTAAAAGTCTGTCCCCCTGCAGAATGTGCCCTAGAAATACATATTTGCAACTTTTAATATTGGAGAAGTGAAAAAAATGTGATCATGAAAAGTATTTGTATTGTAACAGTAGCATGCAGATTTACAGTATTCAGAGCAAAGTTATTTCAGCACAAATAAGCAATCTTGTCAAAATTATTGCATTTTGTTTCTGTCTATTCAGACATTTAATAGGTGCTTCTGCAAGATCTGTGTCGATTTTTTTTTAGTAGGCCACAGTGAGACATCTGTAGAAACCATTCTGCCATCTAGTGTTAACACACACTTAAATGTTTTCCAGGACACTGCAGGCCAATAACAGTGGAAGAAAAACGTAAGTATCCCCTGGAGGCTTGGCGTGGAAGAGGGGGGTCATGCATGAGCTGTTGGTCATCCAGGTCTCCCTCATTTAGTCGCAGCTGATCACCCCTCTGAGCTGTTTATCATGGTGGTACTTGTGAACGGCACAAATTAGTGTTTTTTGCGTCTGTAAGGACAGAAGATTGGACTCCTTCACGATTTAAGATATTTACTGTCACTCCAGTTGTGTAAACGCTGTAGTTTAAAATGTGGGCTGGCAAGCAAGATTATCACAGACGAGATAGTACCGGATATAAGATGTGTAAAATATATAATACAAGCTATCAACGTTACACAGTAATCCAGTCTATGTTTTGGGAAAAATGCTAATTTATCTTCAAAGAGGAAAGATGTGTGTCCACAGTGTTTGAGTTGCACAATAACAATTATCTTTTGATTCTCGGTGGATTTTAATGAGTATGATTTTAACAACAAAAGGGCGCAGATCATAAGTCACACTTTGCAAAGTCCTAATGGAATCCGGCCCCCAAAGCCATAAAACCATCATGTGTATTTTTAGATGATCAATGGCAGCATGAATTATTTAAATTCTAATTTCCAGAGATAATAGAAGCATTTGGGACTAGATGATGGAAGAGAGCGCAGCGAGGCTGGACAGATGGAGATGCATGTCTCCATCCCATTTAATGAGAAAGATAAAGTTATGAGTAATGCTGGCTTTTGTTCAGTGCAGACCTGGATTAACATGGTGCGATGCCACACTCAAAGAGCCCCCCCCGCCCCCTCATCCCAACACCTCCGTCCACCACCAAAGCCACCACTTTGCATGTAAAACCCAACTATTCCTTTGGATATAAGGAACCTGTATGAAAACAGGAGGGCTCTCCAGTAGCCCTGATCTCTGGTCAACACTAAACTGCAAAAATATTTACAGTGTTGTCATTTATCTAATTTCTGACTTTCGAACCTTCTTTTTCTCTTTCTTGAAATTATTTTATAATTATTTTATTAGTTTAATGTTTTTTATTTGTTATTTTTTTCACTATTTTCCTTTTTCTGTTTTTTTCAGCCAAATGCACAGATGTGGTTCTGTCATACTGTGAAGACATGCCTTATGTTCAGACCATGTTCCCAAACCTCGTTGGCCACAAGACCCGAGACGAGGCGGAGAGCGGTGCTGAGTATCTCCTCATCAGCGTGATTGAATCGCTGCTCAGCGGAGAGTGCAACCCGGACATCCGTATGCTCGGCTGCTCCGTTCTAGCCCCGCGCTGCGAAAAAAGCAAAGTGCTGAAGCCCTGCCGCTCTACCTGTGAGGCAGTGCAGAAAAGATGCAGCCACGCTTTTGAGGCGATACAGATGGTGTGGCCCTACTTCCTTGACTGCGACCGATTCTTCGTTGGTGAAGAAGAAGGCTGCTATGACCCCCTGGATGGCCTCAGAGGTGAGAACAGTATCCTCTAGAATTAATTAGTGACCTCGTATTACAGAGTAGCAATAAGTTTAGTATCAGTGTGCATTTCCCTCAAACATGTTTTTTCTACTGGCATCTGGTCTGCATGCATAGCCGTGGCTCACCTCAAAATAAAGTCCATCTGGAACGCCTTTTCCCCACATAAACTCTCACTTAGGCTCAGTCTTGTGGCTGTTTTCATATGCTTTTATTAGTCGCTTGTTTTTGTTAACAGCACATTAATGTGGTATAGACAAGCAGACATGGTCAGTGTTTACAGAATGTCGTGGAATACTTTTTGAAAGACAAAATTAAGATGCCCGGCCCTCACAAGTGCATTGTATTGGAGCCATGTGAAAGTATGACTAGCAGGCAGGAGGAACTCATTTGAGCATTTAGTCACATCATTTCAGCCATTGTGTAATGGAAGATGTTAACATTGTCACATACCACTTTAAGTAAACTAAAGAAATGAGGCACATACTTTGTTTTATCCTGACTGATTGTATGAAAGTGTTTTTTTTTGTGCTTTTTTTTTTTTTCCCCCACCAAGTACAATTCTGTTCAGATGTCTGGCAGCACGTTCACTCTTTATAATGACTCCCATATTTGTATTCATTTCAAACATTTCATATCCTGCTTTGATATCAAGTGAACTACAGTCACGTCTTAAAGGAATACTAGCTAGACCCGGACTCGGTCGATACTTACTTAAGAATTAAAAGAAAATAACTGAAAATCAAAAAAACGTATTATTCAATTACCAGGTCCAATAATTTATGCTCTGCTCTGGAAATGTTCCGAATGAAATGCGATCCCTAACATACACAACACAAGTATTCTCTTCGAAATAACTTATTTGATGACATGGCCATGTGAGGAGACTTTAATATCGTCTTCGCAGTGGACTTGTTAGTTCTAAATGGGTGCGGGAATGTCAAAAAAATATTTTGCCCAGAAAAGCTTTTTTTATGCTTATAAATATATACATGTACATGTATGTATTTGTCTGGTTGGAATGACATCTCTTGTCATACTTCATCGTAAATTTACTCTACTTAGCCTTGCCCAAACTATATTGTTCTTTTGATTGAAAGATCATGACTCAGCTAAATGCAGTTATGAAATTGTAACTTCAATTATCATTATATCTGTGATTTCATGAATATTGCAATTTCAATAACATTTGTATGACTCTGTAGAGTCCTGTGTGAATATGTCCATTTTGATCGATCAGAGAACAGTCTCCCTCCGTGGTTGTGATAATAGAGAATTGATCCTCAGTGGTAGCTAAGGCAAGGGGTTAGTAAAAGCTCTTTGGAAAGGAGATTCTGATTTCAGGGAATTTGTCTTGTGTTGGGTACCTGAGTGTTGTAGGATCGATGTGTTGCATTTGTGTTTTGGGGCTATTAATGGTATCTGTTCTGGTGACAAAATAAGTGGGAACACAAAAATAATAGCAGACCTCCGATTGTTTGCACATCTAATCTGCACTTTTGCTTCACAAGGCATCCAGTGTTATATTGAATTTCACACTCCCTATTTAATATCTATCAAGAGCCTGTGTGCGGCCTGGCAGCTGCACAAGATTAGAGTGTTTTGTCAGAATGACGGAGAGTACATTTAGAATACTGCCAGTAAACACTGAGACTTTTACTACTCATTTTTTTCATTTTTACAGCTGATCAAGATGAAGAAATGCTATATTTCTTGGAAAACCCTCCAGAGGAGCCCGCCTCTAAACTGCAGTTCATTTATCACACAAACGCTCAGCTGGTTAGGGTCTTGAAGGAAACGGAGGAGCGATGTTATGATATCGCAAAAACCTACAGCATTGGCAGCAGCTTCGAGGGCAGGGAGCTGCTGGTAATCGAGTTCTCGAATAACCCCGGGGAACATGAATTGTGTAAGTAAATCTTGCCAAAGTATGTGTATTACATCATACGTGAAAAAAAAGGCCCTTTTTTTAAGATCTTTGAGATTATAAACCCAAAGCTCAAATATGTATTAATGAAAAAAAGTCTAAATTTCATCAGATTGAATTTGATAAATATTGGTGCCACTTAAATCTCTGTGACTTTCATCTTGCAGATCTATGATTTTAATATGAGAGAATGCGTGACTTATGCAAAAGCATAATTTAATTCCTGCATAGACTGAGCTTCCCCACTTATGCCAGTGCTGCGCTGTTAATTTTTGAAAATATTGTTAAATGTTTTGCTATACAGCATAATTGTAGAATCCTTTATCACCGCTAACAAATTTAAAACTATTGAGCATGATGTTCTGCAGTGGAGCCAGAGGTGAAGTACATCGGTAACATGCACGGAAATGAAGTGATGGGCCGCCAGCTCCTCATCTACCTGACCCAGTACCTGTGCTCCGAGTATCTCGCCGGGAACCAACGCATTCAGACGCTCATCAACACAACCCGCATACACATCCTACCCTCCATGAACCCCGATGGGTATGAGCTGGCTGTCACCGGTCTGCAGGACAGCGGCTACGGCGATGATGATGAGGTCAGTTCTGCTCTCACACACACACACACACACACACACACACACACACACACACACACACACACACACACACACACACACACACACACACACACACACACACACACACACACACACACACAAACATCCGCACACACACGTTGTACTCATTTAACCGACCCACCTGCTATTGTAATCACTGTGTTTTTTGTGAATGTTTCGGACATACCAAAGTTTTCGATTACTTTGATAATCCATTGCACGTGCTACGAGCAGTGGTTGCTCTGACACATGCAGGGGAAAAAAAATAACAGAGCTGAAAATTAGACCAAAAGCCTTGTAGCCAAGTTAAAATTTATTTTTGCAGTGAATGTGTGACAGAGGGAAGTTTATTTTTTCACTCTAATGCTTGTTTGAAACGCGTACAAATGTCTGTGTCAGGCTTCTGTGGGTCAGCAACACGGCTTTTGGAACATCGGCCGAAACAATGCGCAGAATATCGACCTAAACAGAAACTTTCCAGAGCTGACGTCAGTGGTTTATAGCCGACGTAGACACAAGGGTTACCGTACCGACCACATCCCAATCCCAGACTTTTACTGGTTTGGTAAGGTACAGTATGAATCCTTATCCATATTTGTCACGTTAACTCACATGTCTTGATGTATCAGGAGATATTTTTGTTTTTGCTATTTTAAGTGGATTCATTTTGATTGATTTGAATTTTGTTCTCTGGATTAAGTTTTGATGCTTGCAATTCAGATTGCGCCAGAGACGTATGCTGTCATGAAGTGGCTCCGCTCCATCCCGTTTGTGCTCTCTGCAAACTTCCAAGGGGGAGATCTAGTGGTTTCCTATCCGTACGATCTCTCCAAACACCCGATAGACCGCAACATGTTCTCCCCGACACCGGATGATCAGGTGAGCAGGGCCAGGGTTGATACTCAGGTCACTTAACCAGCAAAACTCCATTAATGGTGTCCGTTTTGAATACAACACAGTTAAATATCATGCCGAAATTGTAGTCGTATACATATATCATACACCTTCAGTATGTATGTAGATGTAAGTTTAGTTTATATGTATGTAGATGTAAATCATTTTGCTGCTTTGGTCATTGACAACTTTTCCTATGAAAAGGAGTTATGCTAGACGCATAATTTTGAAAACATAATGTGAATCAACAACATGAACAGTTAAAAAATAATGGTACTAAATAATAAATACAATTTATATTTAATATTATTGGTATCTTAATATGAATACATTAATTAAAGTCAATAATAATAATGATTATAATAACAATATAATAATAAAATGGTACCTATCATTTTAAACAAAAAATATATCATAACATGAAATATAAAACAAAGTCAAAATAAAAAATAATAAACAATCATGGGTAAGGAATGTACTGAAGATGGGGTAAAATCGATTATCGACTTTTCATAAAGACGTTTCTCTATTTTTCTTCATGTGCTTTCCACGGTTTAATAAAAAGAAAACATTTGGAGGAACACAATAGTGCTGTGAATCAATCAGAAGAAACAAAGCCCTGATTGCAAGTTTTGTACTTCTAACAAAGAGTTGGATCAACCTATATCATACAGAGGTTTTTATCTTGCAGGTTTTTAAGCTTCTCGCTGGAATCTATGCAGACACTCATGAGAGCATGGCCAGTGGCAGCTCTCCGTGTGGATCTTCTCAAGCTCAGAGAGGAATCATCAATGGTGCTCAGGCGTCCAGTTCTGCTGGAGGTATTTCCCAGTGAACGAGGGTTTTCACAACTGTTAGGGTGGCAGTTTTTGCTCCTAAGCAGGAAATATCTGATCCGGCCACCAGGGGACGTTGTTGGATAACATTCAAAACGTAAGTGAAGCAGAGTTTTTTTTTTTCGTTTTCTGTCAGGGATGCAAGACTTCAATTATCTTCACACCAACTGCTTTGAGTTGACGGTTCAGCTGGGCTGTGATAAATTCCCCCCGGAAGAAGAACTGTTTCTCTACTGGCATGAAAACCAAGAGGCTTTGATCACCTTCATGGAAGCAGTAAGATTGCCTGAATTTGCCCAATGTTCTTATTTTTTTATGATACTTGGTAATTCGCTGGTAACTTCCCTGGGAGTGTCGACTAGTTCCATTGTAATTTTCTGGAGTTTTTTTTTTCTCCATTTCAGCAAATTTTCTTCCAAATTTTAGGCTGTCCTATACTTATTTATTTTTATTTTCCAGCTCGTGAGCATCAATGATCTGCCCTTGACGTATGTAATATAAAAAAAAAGTTATACTGTACCGCTTTGGTTCATTTTTCATCCATGCCTATAAAATCTGTTTGCATGTCTTCATTTACATTGATATTCAAACAATGACAAATATTCCAGCAGTCAGAATAACAGATTTCTGGTCATTTCGTAACTGGATAAGAAGTAACTGTCTCAGTCTTATCTGACCGCTGATATTTTTATTTGACATCAGCATGTCCTTGATGACGTGTCTGATAAATTTGTAATGAACACGCCCTGAACTGGATGTTCTAATGGCTAATTATGCTTAGGTTAAAGGATTTAAGTAAACTCGAGTTTGGTAGACTCTTGAAATCCCAATTAATTTTTCAACACCAATCCTCAGCCCTGTGCATCTCTGTTATCCAGGTCCATCGTGGAATCAAGGGCGTAGTGAAAGACGAAGCGGGAAATGTTATAAAAGGCGCAAGGATATCAGTCAGTGGGATCAGGCATGACGTCACCTCAGGTAATCTTCATCAACTGCTCTAGAGATGCGCTGTTTTCCACAAACAAATTTTTGTTTTAGATCACAGAGATGTGTGACATTATGCTGATTTCTGAGTCCATGTGAGAAATCTTATCCCGTCCAAAATTATGTAATGTCATTTCATTAAGTCGAAAAAGCAAATGAAAGGAGATAAATACTTTTCCATAGTACAGTTTATGGAGTTGATTTAGTACACAATTCATTCAATTGCCTTGAAGTGTTTTATAATAAGCAAAACATTCCCGTGGGTCATTGCAAAGTTGTAAAAATCCAATCATCCCATCTTGTGTAGCTGAAAACGGAGACTATTGGCGCCTCCTCAACCCCGGCATCCACATTGTGTCGGCCTGGGCCCCTGGTTACAACAGAAGCCGGAAGAAAGTTCATCTGCCGCAAAGAATGGAAACAGCCGGGCGAGTGGATTTTGTGTTAAAGAGGCCCGCCGCCGACCCCGACAGACAGTCAGAGGAAGTAGGCATCATATCTGAGATTCGCTATGAACGCTTTGACCCCTTCAACCAGTACGAGCGCTACACCTCCATGACTTCTGTGACGCAAAACAGTGAGCAGAGAGTAGAGAAGCCCTGGTGGTGGAACTACTTTGTCCGTCCAGGTCAGCCTGCCCCCACCTGGCTGCTGAAGATGTGAGGCTCCACTTCAAGAAAGCGCCGCTTTTTTATTATTTTTCACCGCAGAGAAATGCAAAAGTCGGTCATTACATTTCTTGCTTTGTTAAGTGAGCCATAAAGCCATAATCCGTTCAGTGTAAGAGCACACTAATGTTTATCTACAAGGCTTTGTCTTCCAAACTGCTGCAATTCATAATTAAATAAAATGTTCCGGGGCGTCATAATTACATGTACGAAGATACATTAACACTTTTTACGATTCCCTTGAACTGCTCACTCATTTTTTTGTTGTTGTTGAAGGGTAATGAAAAGGATCAGCCACTAGAGAGCAGGCTGGATAAACTTCTGAAGCGGTCTCTGGCTGGAGATTATTTATTGCAGACGGAGTGCATTATCGGTGAAATGAGAAGAAATCTAACTACTTATGAGTAATCTGGAAATAAGTACTCCCCCACCCCCGAAAACCGATGTTTTCTGAGAAAGACGGCTTTACTGAGGTGCAGGTTCATTAGAAGAGATAATGATGAATATAATATGAAGAATGTTGCAAGATGTTACAAATTGACAAATAGTAAACTCAATTTGTCACGCAGGGCTAAAGTCGAAGCAACATCAGACATGATGACTAAAACAAGACAAAGTAGTATATCATTATTTCTAAACCCTTTCATAGAAAAACACCAATTGAAAGCCTCATCGATGAGGATTTATTTTCCAATCCATCCTCCATTCCTATCATTTTCAGGCTCTCGTGAGATTAAAAAAAAGAAAGCAGCCTTTTTCTATATATAATGTTGCCCCATTAATGTCCAGTGACTTCTTGGCTGTGTCTTGTGAATCCTTTGTGGGGGCTGGACTCCTATTTTTGGAACGGTTGCTCCAAACTACAAAAGCAGGAAATATCACAGCGATTCTGATAATTTATTTTGACCTCATGAATCTGGGAGCTGTCATTAAAACTACAGGGAGCATTAAAAATTCAAGCAGCAGAAAAAAAAGGTGTCATCCAAAAATTTGACACTAACTTTCAGTATGAATCAGTTATTCTTGAAAAAAAAAAGCTGTGTTGAATCCATTCATACACGAAGCCAACTTGTCAATTTCATGTGACAGCACACTACAAATTATATTTCAGTGTATATATGACACAGCTAGTCCCAGTACACTGGGGTCAAAAGCTTGATATTTGGAATTAAACCCAATTTCTTTACATTTTAACAGTGTAATGCAGTATGGCCTTGGTGTGCCACTAAATCAATCAACGACTTACAATCCTGATGCTGAATTATTAAACTGTAATATCAAGTCAGTTAGATACGTGACTTTAAGGTTAACTGGTCTGCATAATGATAATAATAATTATTATTATCTTATTTTATAATAATGATAATAATGAACAGTGGTTAGTGGTAATAATAATGATAATAATAGTAATAATAGTACAAATGTTTTGCAATGACATTTGGTTCACTGTATTTGCAAGAAGAAAAAAGAAAATGTAAAAAAGCTATTAAATGACAATATTTTTGCACTAATTTTCTCACCACTGTGGATAAGCCCCTTGAACTCTAGAAACATCTATAGCAATCACAAAACTTGGAAGGTGACTCACAAGTGTATGTATTTATTGAGGTCAATTATATGAATGTCTTGCTCAACAGAAGACAAAGAAAAACACATTAAATGCCATGTAAACATATCCATGAAATCAACGAAGCACATATCAATACATGCAGGCACACAATCACACAAAATTGTGTATTCATTTAAGTTCTGGGCTAAAAAGACCAAGGTCTTGAGCTCGGATTTTAAAAGAGGACACTGTTGGCAAGTCAAAGGTCCAAAGACAGAACTATTTACAAGGTAAATATTGGAGCTTTATATAGATTCCCGTAATGTTGACTGTTGAGAAATCAGCCCAGAATCCAGTCACCCGACAACCAGAATAATATGCATCTGAACATTGGAGAGCTCAGAGATGTAGAATCAAGCTGGGGCTGCGTGAAGCTGGAACCAAGTGAGAATAAACACTTGGTCGGACCAAGGAAAAACAAGACTTCGGACTTCAAAATGCGACTAAAATAAATAAATAAATAAATACCGCTGAGAAATACCCACGATACCATAACAATTTTTTTTTAACTGACACCGATTGAGAAGTAGTGCAAAGTAGCATGCAGGGAGAACGTTGCCAAGCCCCAGGGTCCAGCGAGGACCCAAATCTTATAAACAAAACAGCTCTCAAGATTTTTTATGGAAGGTCATGAAAGCAGCATGGGAAAAGCTAATTACCCCCAGATAGAGATGGAGGAATAGTGTTCCAGAAAAACAAAAACAAAAGAGAAGTCTGCTTTGTGAAAGACTTGACCCTTTACAAGTCTGTGAAAAAGACCAGGCTTCTCAAAGGATTTACAAAACACTAACACATGATTTGGCACCAGGCTTGGTCAGTCAAACTCCAGCGGAGGAGCCTCTGTGTAGGTGTGGAAACAAAGCGAGAGACACGCTCCTCTGGAGGCCCTCAGGAGAGCATCAAGTGGAAGCTTCTGCTTTCTTCTTATCCAAACACTGGAACTTCTTCAGGAACCTACAAACCGCCCATATCCCGGCAAGAAGGATGACTTATTTTACACAAATCCAGTGAGGTTGATATGACAGCGGTATCAGCGTCTTCCACGAACAGCTGCATCCTGTAATTGTGCTAACCTTGTCTGTGCTTTAAGTTATTGTGATCATCTTGGCTGTGGTAATTCTCGTGGCGTAAGCTTTGTTTCAGCCTGGGCTTACAATTTTAATGGAGATGTGGAATAATTCAGTGCAATAATTTGTCCATTTATATTACAGTGCAGAAACGCTCACATAAAACCCAATATATCAGCTCTTAATATTATCATTGTTATTTTTTTAGGCATTCATTCTGGATTTTTGGCTTCGGAGAAAAGCTCACAATTGAACATATCTTTTAGATACCCTAGGAAATCCAAATAGGCAGCATTTTGAAATGAGCGTGCAGACCGCTCAGCCTCAAACAAGTGTGTGAGACGTGTGTGCGTAGCCATAAAGGTGTGCGTTACATAGACACACTTTCAATATAAATGATGTTTGCTGATAATAGACACCTCCCTCTCTCCCAAAATTCACCTTTCAGTCATGAGTACATGAAAACAAGTGTTTCTATTATGGAATTATGAATAATGTATTTTTTTTTTTATCTGGATGAATAGGTGGAAAAAATCATAAGAAAACACATTTACCTATATTGAGGACATTTCAACAATGTGAAGGACCAAACCGGTGTTCCTTCATTGGTTGTGAAAGCTGTTTGACCAGTTGAAGCTCTATACAAGGTGCCGCACCTTGTAAAGATTATAAACCTCTCAGAGGAAAAGTTTTCTGAGATTTTGGTCGATATAGATAATATTTGACTTGACACGTTCCATAAAGCGGGAAGCGCCTGCGATGAATGTGCACAGAACACGCACGCTGGGCTGAGAGGATTTCTTTGGCCAGCTATTGTTGAAGTGCGGAGCCGTGCTGCAGGTAGAAGTGCAGGGCAGTTCTACCCGGCCAGACTGGAAAATGCAAGCTGGCGAAAAGCAATATGCTGACGACCGACAGGATATTAAACGTATCTTGGGTCTTCTCTAGATTTGAAATATACTGCAGGGGTATGAAAATACTCTCAAAGATCTCATTCTGTACATTATTGGCTTTCTGGGTTCGAGAGCAGACATCTGGCTGGCGGGAGGGCTGGATTTTCTCAGGTTTCATCCAAACGGAATAATGTAAATATTGTATTTATGTTAAGTAGTACTTAACGTCTGAATGTCTTAAAGCACTTGTAGCGCAGTTAGTGAAAATCGCTCAGTTAAAATAAATATAATTTAGCATATGTCAGGAATGTTGAACCTTCAGAGGGGTTCCACTTGTCACTTCACATGCTCTTTAGTCGACGCACAACAACCCAGTGTAGGATTGACCCTATTTGCTTTTCTGGGACCGGTTCCTCCGGCTGCCCATGTCAGGTGGGGTGTTGGGTCACCAATTACTTGGTGAGGCTGAGAAAGTAGCAGAGAGCTGCCCTGAGCTGCCAAGTTGTATCAGCGTCAAGCAGCTGGCAAGTAGGTACGTAACGCCTAGTTTCACTTCAGCGATCGGGCCTGTTCTTAAAGGATCTCTGATACGCTTCCATCCCTCCTTCCACATAGGCTTGTAGCTATGACTATTTATGAGCGCAGCATAGGTGTGTGGACACAGTGCCTTCGGGGGCTCGCACCTGAATAGTCTCATTGGGGTTTTCAGTATACATCTGAAATTCAAAAATTATGATTAAGATGGAGAGAAATATCAAGATGAGCGAATGCTTATGCGCATATTGTTACAGAGGCATCCGTGCCTTCTGCTCTCCATTCAATTGTCTGATTCACTTGCAAACCACTTCAAGCAGTTTATGGTTTATGTTTCAATCTTTGGACTCTTTCACATTTTGAACAGAAGCTAAATCGAACTTCCCCGTTCAGGTTGATTTTCCATCCTGTTTCCCATCGAGATTTGAAAACAGCTTGACTTTACGAGCGTGTTCAGTTCTATTGATGCCAGATTCGCACCCTGTTAAGTTCCTACTAACATTTATAGCTTGTCTCATCAGATAAAATCGTTCATGTTTGTTGTAAAGTCAAGAAGAGAGACAAGTCCCAAATATATTAGCGTGTTTGTGCGTATGCGCGTGCAATGGTGTTGTTGAGTCTCATCAAAGCCACAAAAAGCCAGTTATCTGCATTGTAAAAACACAATTGCAAATATAGTGCTGACAATTGAACATGCAGTGACGCCGTATCCCCGCTAGTACCTTGGAAAGGCCATTTATCCACAAGGGATCGCCTCAATGGAGCCTTCCGGAGCCTTGCTGATGGTTCACTTGGTTAATTACACCATGATGCTTTGTTGGTGGCTGTTCCAACTGCAGAACATTTCATGACATCCGAAATCTGAAATGCTGATGTACGAAGAAGACAGAAGTTGCACGTGTTTCCCAGTGTCCCCTGCTGCACGGGAGGCCAAAGCACCATCACACCGTCAGATAAATGTGATTAATGTGTTTTTTCCTAAATGACTCTTCTCAGCGGTTACGTTTTAATCACAGAATAACATGAAGCTCTACTTTTTCAGAACAAGCAGAAGAAAGAAATGTTCATTTTCATGAAAGACATCATCAGAGATAATCTTTGATTCAGAGAGGATATCAATTTTATTTGAACCCTGATAAGTTTGCGGATGTAATGATCCTTTATGAGGGAGATTCACTGGGCCCTGTCAAACTCAAGTAATTGCAAAAACAGCAATTCATTTCCTAATAATGGCTCAATGTCAAGTCCAATTGAGTCTGCTTGTTAAGCTGCAGCAATTACTGAATTGTACATGTGCAGACAACTCCTCCAGTGGGTGATAATAAGCCACTTTCTTTGTTACAGACCCTGAACAAACTCGCTGGGGAACACGTGAAGCAAAGATAATGTAACCAGTCGAGTGTGGGTGTATACAAAACCCCAGCAAACATTCTTGCAGAAAAGCCCTCAGCTATGACAAAAGCAGCTCCAACTAGGTTAAAGTGATTCTGCATTAATAGTGTTGGGATCTTGAACCACAACAGAATGAAACAATAGAAGATACAGCTGCCGGTTTGTGGAAGTTACGAGGTTCTGTCTGGGTTGCCGGTGTTTATGAACCTGGGAGGTGCTTCTGCAGTGCTTTTTTTTTCTGTTGCTTTGTTTTGGGTTGCTTCTTCAGCGTGACGGTCAGGGGTCACTGTGCCACACAGAATTCGGTCTGACCCGCAGTCTCATAGGAGGACTGGTGTTTGTTGACATGTTCCTCCTTGGTTTGATTGTGGTGGTTCATTCTGATTTAGTTCTTCAGGCTCTGATACTCTGAAGAAGATTGGGATCAGATGGGAGGTCTAAATGGTAGCTGTGTCTCCACTTTTAATTTGAAGACTCATCTCATACTTTTTGCTTGTAATGATAATAACTGAAGTAGAAAAGAATGACTGTTTTTTTTTAAGCCCCTCTCTTAAATAAAGGCAGCTGAATTAATGAATTATCTATGACAACATTATCGTTGGACCATATGGTGTAATGCGGACGTCACAATGAGACATCAGGTGTCTCTCAGGAGACATTTTAAATTCTCATTGGGATCATTTTATGTGATCCAGGAAAAACTATCAGAGCAACAGAGCAACCATGGGAACTAATACATGCATCGCATTAAAGTTAATGAGAATGTGCATGTTGATTCAGATGCGGCTAAGTAAATACGATGAAAAAAACTGGCACATGCATTGATAAGAATTGCGTTAATGATTATTTGTTTTCAATCATTTTGAAGAATCCATTGTATTTAAATAGGTGTTTATATGAATGAGCGAGGTTGAGCTGGTTTGGATGTGCAAGAGCGAAACAGGAAGGAGAAGGTTGGTGTATGAAGTTGAACGCATTGACCGATTAAATCACATGTGACGAGGAAGGCTAGGAAAACAAATTTGCTGGTAATAAAATGATCTGAAGCGGACATTATGTTGATTTTATCATTTGAAAGCAGTTGGAGCAATTTTCGGCTCTGTGTCGGTTTTATTGTAACCTCATGTGACTGTCCAGGTTTTACACACTCAGCCCCTATAAGGACATATAAGATGTTTAGAAACTCTCCCTTCTACCTTAACCCATTTGCCCCAATTACAAAAACAACCAATCTGAGGACGTGGTTCGCTGTTTTTTCAAAATCCGTCCGAAACCTACATTAGCTGTTTTGAAAATGTAAATATGCTGCGACCTCTTCTGGCTTATATTGGTACTGCAGTTTCGTGGTGTCTTGGGAAATTACAGGTATGAATCTCCGGTCTCTATGTATTTTTTTTTAAATATACAGAAAAACAATTTGATACGCATAATAGAATAATGTGCTTTTTTGTACAAATATGAAAGGTGGGTTTCAAATTTGTAAAAAAAGAACTTCCGGCGCACTCATGAGGAGGCCGGCGCTGTGACGCACTTAAACCCGAGTTCAGACGGCCGACGCCCCCCTTCAGAAGATTGTGATACTGCCGGGTCAGAAATCCCTTTTTATTCCAGAATGTAAGAATGTACTACTTCAAGAACTTTAAGAACTCCCCCCGGGATCGTTACGCACGACGTGTGGCTCATTTTACGGCAATTTTACGGGGCGTTGAGACAACAGCCGGCGTTAACAAGCCGTGTCACGTGATGCAGCTGGTCCAGGTGTTGGGTGTTTTTTTTTTGGTGACAGCTGAGGAAGCCAAACCCCGCTGCTGACACCGCAGGCTCCGGTAGGCATCCGACAAGGACCCCCTCGCCCCCGCCCCCGCCCCCGCCCCCCGCCCCCCGCCGGGATTTACCGGACAGCGCTGTTGAAACAACGGTGTCACGTTAACGCTGCAAGCCTGCGGCCACCGGAACGGGCGGGCCCGTTGGTTGCGGGGCCTCGGATCCTGCAACAAAGGTACCGCACTCCTGTTTCAAGCTCTTTTCGGGTGTGAAGTGACAGCCGGGGATTTGTTTTCGCGGAGGGAAATTCAAAGTCACATCAATTATTCGAAGCAAAAGCAGGGAAAATATAAAAGTTGAATTATTTACATTCACACAGGTGCCTGATAAAGAACTAGGTCATTCTGGTATTTTGAGTGGAGGACTTGTGTTGTCCTGTTTGCAGAAACATGGCTAATGTAAATAAACATAGAGATACCTTTTTCTTAATCGTACCTTGTTCTGCACATTAATATTTAGTAACTTGGTGGTCGTTACAAGTAATATGTTAAATATTGTGTTTACGTGGGCCACTTTAGGACCGTCAGAGTTGTTCATCGTGCTCATTTTCAGGCAATGAAGAGTGTTGTAGTGACAAACTCTAAACAGGGCCTCATCCATTTCTTTAAAAACTCCCAAGTGTAAAATTATACACATTCTATTGGTAGTTTTGTTTTTTTTTGACATCATGACTTAAAGGCACAAAAAACCCCATGCTGAAACTGGAAGAAAAAACTTCCTAACGTGGGCCGTTAAAGTAGCGTGGGAAAACACCAGCGCCCTTCGTCCTCAGTGCAAAAACTCCCATCGGTTGACACTTCTGCCCTCTTCTTCCCAGAGCGCAGATACCTTCAAGAAAACCATGTCTATGGCATGACACTGGACCAGGACTGGTCAGCTTGTAGCAGTGAAGTAGGAGGATCTGAGGTCCAGATCTAGGTAGGCGCCGGCCTCATTTCTAGTGTACCTGTAGTTCGACACAT
Organism: Fistularia tabacaria; assembly: GCA_901007705.1. Classification (NCBI taxonomy): domain Eukaryota; kingdom Metazoa; phylum Chordata; class Actinopteri; order Syngnathiformes; family Fistulariidae; genus Fistularia; species Fistularia tabacaria. Next base: position 32,017 of record CAAKHD010009772.1, on the reverse strand, counting down.
ACTCAGCAGTGTGACCACTTCCAGTTGTGGGACCTTGTGTTACCTTGCTTCACCTTATTGATCTTCTAGTGTAACTGGATACATTCCCTACTCCCGCGTTTACAAAAGTGTTATCGTTGACCACGAATAAATCTGTTCTCTCCAGCTCGGTGACCAAAGTGCTGCCCCAACCTCCATTGGCTATAATGCAGACTTGACGTTCAGCGGAAACAAATGTGGAACTCTGACTCCATTGTTTCCTCACACTTTACAATGGCCTTATATGAGTGTCAACCAACTTAATTTGGAAAATAGATGCACTCTCATTACAAAGCTTCACTCTTTAAATCACACAGGTTTTTCCATGAAGCGGATCCACGTTTCTTCTGTGCTGACATGTCAATGCGTCTGCGTTAAAAGGTCAGAGCGAGTCAACGTTTCTTCCCTCATGGATCCGATCGGTGCTGAGAGGAGGTGGAAGTCAAATGATGAAGGCAGTTTCTTGCTCAGCAGTGCAGGAGAAGTTTTTTTTTTCATTCTAAACAGGATGATTTATTATTTGTGGTGAAAGGAGCCAATGCAGTGATTCATTGTGAGGTCTGAATTCAATATCCTGCCAAAATCGAACTCCCTTAGAGTGAATGGAGCCAGACCAGGTTGACGTTTATTCTGATGCCCGGAGAAACGTTAGAACCCTCTGATTCTAGACCAGATACGAAAATCCAGATAGGAAGTGTTAATCTTAAACCCAATATATGTATGAACCTAAACAGGAACTTCATATGATCACCTGCCTTCCAAATTGTGAAAAGCCATGCCTTCATTAAAGTTCAATTAAAACAAAACTCAGTTACATTTCAAAACACAAAAAAGTGGTGCTAAATTGACATTTCCCATCCATTCTGTCGAAAATAAAGTTTGGACTAGGAATTTACTGTAAAGACATATGAATGGTTTGAGTGGTCAGAGGCAGGAAGGTCAGTGGGTAGGGGGTGAGGTCTCCAAATGTGGGAATGGAAATACTAATTTGCCATTACATTGATAGGGTTGTCAAGTGTCCTTCTGTCACCTATCGTCAAATCTTCTGTCATTCACAAAAAATGGATTTTTATTCTTTTTTTCTTTCCTTTTTTTTCACAAGTCTTTCCCTTAGCGGTAATGTTTGCTTATATTGCAAAATTGGGAATAGTTTGGAATTTTAGACTAATAGTAAACATGTGGTGTGAACTGCACCAAAAAAATCTTGATCACTTTCCTTGATCCTCTGTGAAGGAAGCATCTTCCAACGTGTTGATCTGAATGGAGATGAAATCCCGGGGTCATGTTCTTGCCTCAGAATATAAGGTATCACAGGCTCTTCCAGCCTGTGAGGCCAACTAGGCTAGTGTAATGACATTAATGGGATCTCTTTCACAGTATTTATGTTAATACATGCAGTTCCTGTCTCGGGAGTTAAATTCATTGTGACGGAGACTACGAATATGTTGGCACGTCATCAGGTGTTGTGTTACACTCTACTCATATTCTCTGTTCTTGTGGGCCCCGGGCTCTGAACGAGGAAGGAATGCTTTGTAAATTCTCAAGTGTTTTTTGTGGTGATGCTGTAAAGGCAAAAATCACCGCCTTTACAGACAGAAAACTTTGCTGTATCACAGGACTATTGGTTACCTTTAGGGTGGCATGATGATGCAGTCAATAGCGCTTCCTCCTCAGCGCAAGACTGTCCACGATTCGATTCCATCAGGGAGCCTTTCTGTGTCTTTCGTGCGTGGGTTTCCTCTGGGTTCTCCTGTTTCCTCCCACAGTCCAAAACAGGCCTTATGTTAACTAGAGACCTTGAATTGCCCAGATATGTGAATAAGAGAGAGATTGAATGTGTGTATGGTGACCGGTCTAGGGAGATCCCCGCCTCTTGCCCATTGACAGCCGGGATTGGCTCCAGCACCTCCGTGACCCTGAGTGCAGGATAAGCTGTACAGATAAGGAATGAATGGTCACTGTGTTCATAATCCATATAGAAAAAAGGATAGACTCCTTCCCCAGTCCTTCACTTCGGCAGCAACGGGTAACAACGACATTCACCCAGAAACTTACACGTCCCTCCCGCACACACTCTGCATTTCCCATAAGGCCACAGTTCTGCCGAGTACAGCTAGGCTCACAACTCTGATCCATCAAGGGCTCCTTTTTTGCTTTCTTTTGTCCCTCAGTCAATTCACTTGTAATTTTGCTCTCTGGTCCCGTTCCATTATACACCCAAACCACACAACAATCTCAGAAGAATCCATTGTATTTAAATAGGTGTTTATATGAATGAGCGAGGTTGAGCTGGTTTGGATGTGCAAGAGCGAAACAGGAAGGAGAAGGTTGGTGTATGAAGTTGCAGACATACGTTCTGCAAGAAGAACTCTTTGCTTCTTTCCAGCTAGTTAACTTTCTCAGGGGGAGAGGTAAAAAAGTTTGCCTGTCCTGAATAATTCTGATTTCTCTTTGACTCTGATCAAAAACACATTAGCCATTCTTAAATTGAAAGGGGAATATTAAATAAGTGATTTGAAATGCTGCTTATGTGGTCTAAAAAAAAAAGAAAGCAAATCAATATTGACAAAGGTCCACATCTTTGCCACCTGCCACAATATCTCTGCTCCCTTGTACCTTTTATATAGTACAGCTGGGCTTTGTTGAAGTTTTCATTAGTTCAATGGCAAGACCTCAAATTTTATAAAAGTACTTCAAACGCTAGTGCTATGAAGGGCATTTTGCTTTTATTATTTTAGAAATATAAATTTATTAGTCAATAAGTACTATTTCAGCTGAGCTGTAGAAGTAAATATAGTGTCTGTGGTCATCATTCTTAATTTATAAATTTGTCTTGTTTTTTGTTAGACTGGTTGGAGGCTGGTTTAGTGTGTTTGTGTTTCAATGAAAATAGATGTGTGTAGTGTTTGATGCAGCTCTTGTTCTGGACAATTCAGCCGGGATTCCCGTCTCTCAGCTGTTTGTGTTACACCTTCTGTGTTTAGTCACTGCAGTGGGAACAGTGTTTTCTGCATTTTTATTCATTTAAATGAGGGAGTAAAGTTAAACTACTTTATTATTTTTACCCCCCAAATTATGTCAGTAACTTGTTGACTGCTTTTTTGGTTACTTTGAATTCAAGCAAAGCTATTCATTACATTATCACTGGCTAATAAAAACACATCATTCTGTCATAATAGTTACCTTTTCTACTGGATCAATAATGAAGTTGCACTCACATACTTTAGATCATGAAAACAGCAGTCTCGGAACTTTGACTCTGACCTTTTAAATTGCGTTATAATGAACCAAGTTTGCAATAGAATAATAGAGGGTAAATTGTTGCTTATACTAAGATACTCCCATGCGAGCTATTCTCAGCAAAGCACAGTCTAGACACGGCTGACTTTAAGGCCCGAATAAAACATAAAGCACAATTGAAATAAGTGTTCTTGATCTTAATGCACATTATCACTGTGTCCCTGGGATAAAACACTTAAAAGTCAGTCATGAAGAAGGGAAAGCCCGAGGGCGCTTTAGGCTGGGTCCATGTCTGTGATGCGGCCAGCTACTTAAGCTGTCATGCAGCAATATCTCAGAGCCTTTGCTGGGTGCACTGATGCTTGGCTCGCGCCATTTAGCAGCGGCCCGCTTAACTGAAACTGACAAAACTTCTGATTCAAGCCTGATCTTAGAATAACACCCCTGGCAATTGTGAAGCTGTCCGTGCCCATTTCATTCTGCGCTGTCCCACAACTGCATTTGTGGCTGTCAGAAATTCAGAAGAAGATACTTTGTGATGTTACAACTGTTGCCCTGAGAATTAACAGGAAAACATAATAATATCTAAAAAAAAAATCGAGGAGAAGTCATATCTGACTGACAGTCATAGAGGGTATAAGACTCGTACCATTGCTAGAAGAGAGTGCCAGACTGTAGGGTGCAGGAGTGCCACAACATAAATAAAGCAAAATGCCATTTGGCTTCCCAAAGCCAGTGGTTGCTTTGAAGGGCCGAATGATTTCAGGCTAATGTTTGGCAAGAGTGGCTCTTTACACATAGCAGCTAATCAGAGTCTTGCAGGGCAACAATACTCAGTGGTGCGAGACATTTTTAGTGGTGCAGAAATGCGAACGCTGCGTGCGAGGAGTTCAATTCGCACTTGACATCAGGAAAATTTTCACTCGGCGCAGCGAATGTAATCGTATGATCCTTGAAAATCCCTACTGCTTGAATGCTTCATCTTGAACCGACAAGTGCAATACGCAAGGCTTTTCATCAGTCAATAGCCTTCGACAACAAGTTCACGACTGGGGACAAAATCATTTTTAAAAGAGTCGCGTGCCATGGCATAGCTTGAATGTTTATGGTCCTGAATGCCGTTGTGCTGAATGGCAAATAATGGGTACGGTATGATAACCCATCTTGTTTTGCAATCTGTATTTTCTACCTTTTTTTTTAACCCTTCAACCTATTGGAGCAATATTTATTATCATTTCAACCACTCGCAAACTTGTAGCACAAATAGCAATTCTTTTTAATGTAAAATCCATGAAAATGTGATCATGGTTTTTCCTACTGTCGTCCAACCGTTTGCAATGACCCATTCACATTACACGTGAATATTTGTCCAACTGTAACAAGCAAAATTGTTCACAGGGAGGGGGGCTGGTAGACGGAATTTTAACAGGAGTTGCAACAGGCCTGTGAATGGATAATTCTCTCATCAGAAACCTCTATCTGTCTTTAATTGGTCTCTGAGTTTATTTCTGAAAACATAGGGATCTGTGGTCTTAATAGCCTGTAGGTAAACTTCAAGAACACACACGGAAAAAAGAGTAGACTGATTGAGTCAAACTGAAGGTTCTTGAAAGGAAATATATTTCGAGGGACCCAATCTCCTCTTAGGCGGTGAACATCTGTGGTCCAAAAACACCTGGGCAGATTTTATTTTATTATCTTTATCTATCCATCTATCCATCCATCAACAAGAGTGGCCATGATTCTTTGCGCTGTGCAAATTCTGTACTTTTGGATGATTAGTCTTCCCTCAAGAGCTATTCCCAGGCAATACTTAGTTAATGGACAAGACAATTACTGTGAAACTCCCGCCGACTGTCCATGTTAACATGTTTTTCGAAGCCAGTGTATTACCACCCTGGGAAACATTCGGTCATTTTGTCTCGTGCCTTTTTCCCCCAGAGCATGTTAACAGGTTCATCAATCCCATGATCTTTAATCTCGTATTAGTCGTCGAAAAGGTGAAGCAAGCTAATTACATGCTGATAAATCTGCTATGGCATGAGGTAATTTCTCTGTGCTCTTTAAAGATAGTAGGGAATATGGCAGATAACTGCTTGAAGCCTTTGGGAGTCAGCAGCAGCTAAGCTAAATGTGGCAGCAAGTGTCAGGCCAAATCAATACACGCTTCTCAGGATTCCTTTGGTGCCATAATCCGGGCTGTGGTGGGCACTGAGCCTGGGGAGGCCTGGCCTCTTGTTTTCTTGCCTCGTTTTTTTTTTAAGCAGCTGCACTTACGGATATGACAGCTTTGAGCACAAGCTAATTACCTACGAAAAGGACCAGAATGTGTTCTTTAAAAACCCTCACTTACAATGGTGAAACATTATTATCACTTTTTTTGGGCAGCTCAGTAGCCTTTGGGAGGTGGGGTGCACTGAAATTACACGAAGGTGTCACACATGACCTCAAATGCAGTTTTTGGTTCACAGAGGCTGGAATTTTCCTTTAGAACCACTCATGTGGCACATAGATTATTTTCTGTGTTAAACATTCCCCGAGGACAGGGTTTTTGGTCAACAGTATTATCTGAGCATTTTCCAATGTGAGTAGTAAGAACGGCATTTTGCAGATAGTTCCTCAAGAGAGTCCTCTGCTGTCTTCCAACTGATTTCACAGATTTCACATTAAGTCATTATCTTGTATTATCTGCCTTAAAATAACAAGTGATGATCCCGGCCACAGGATTCCAAAACAAAAGTGCAATCTTTAAAAATTTGAATTCAAAAGTATACATTTGATTTTGTTCTTTTTTTCTTTGAATGATGTGTGTTTGTGTTGGGGGGGGGTCAACAGTTTCCTGTCACAAACAAAACTGTAATTCCCCCCCCCCCTTCACTCACGAGAACACATCATCCGGGATGAGGAATTTGAGGTTTTGCGGTGTTTTTTTTTCCCCAGAACATTGAATATCCTCTTGTACTCACTTACTTAAGCCATCAGCCAGCCATTAAAAATGTAAAATTAACGTTTTTAAAAGGGGAGCATGATTCAGTTCTGTGCTCAGGAGGCAGTGGAGCGTGATGCTTGCATATGAAATGCATTTGGTCATCCCCCTGGCAACAGAGGGAAAAGGTGCAGTGAGTGAAACGAGAGCAGATTGTTTTTATTCTTTATTTAGAGAGTTATTCTAGACAGTGAGTCACAGATGCCCTGCCACTGTAAGATCTTTCCTGCTCAATTGAGGCTGTAAGAAGAAAACGTGGAGGGCTTGTGTCTCTGCGGGAATGTCCAAGGAGCATCTGTAACATGTTTTTGTATTTGGAGATATGTCGCTGGGCTGGGATACCAACATGAGACAGCCAGATAGTTGAAGTTAATGCCGTAACACGAATGGAAAGATTTGAATTTGAGATTCTGGCTTTTGCTCGGTGTAACATAGAAATTTAGAATGCATCCCATCGTGGTGCTATGGTTTAATCCTTCTATCATGTGGCTGAATCCCTTATGAAAAGTTCTCTGAACGAGTGTTCCGCCTGGGGCCCCGACCATAAAGCTAAATGTAGTTGTATTAATGTGGTCCGGATGTGTCGAGTGTAATGTCTTCCATATTGTCAATTTCCTGCACAAGCAGCATTTCCAGTTCCCTTGGGATTTTATTTATTTTGGTTCCTATTTGAATGCCAGAGCCTGGACAATATTATTGGCCACTAAAGGCTGGATTTAGACACATGCGTGACACAACATAGGTGTGTTTAGGAAATGTTCTGACAAAAGTGTCACACAGACGTTGAGTATTTAGAGACGGTTCTCTCCACAGCCCTTCCCAGAGGAATCCCCAGCAGGATCTGACTTCAGTGTTGGATTCAAAGTCAGCCAAAACAAAATGCTGTTGTAGGCTCTTAATGTGCCATGCGATTATGATGATTTACGAAACCACTAATTACAGCCGTAAAATTTTGGAAGTTAATACTTGACATTGGAGTCTCGACTGGTGGCATTAAATGTTACCTCGTGTGATAATTGGACAAGTGTGTACACTTTGTGAGACCTTCGAGGTGCGACTAAAAGCTCACTGAAATGGGTTTCAAGTGAGCAGTTAGTTTAATCACCAAGAATTATACATTTCAGGTCTTTTTGAGTAAAAAATACTTTAAAATCCTTGCAGCCCACATTTGTATCGGCATCATAATTTCCCTTTAAACTTTTTCTAAAGTGAAATCACACTTTTAACTCAAGGAATGAATCACCCTGAAATATCTCCCTTCAGTGACAAAAATCTAATTAGATAAGTAAAAGCTTTGTTTCATGGAGAAATGTTTATGCGGTTGCTGCAATCTCTGGGGTTTTGGAGTTCATCAACTGAATCTTCGCACTTGATTACAGCTTCCTGACGCTCCCCGAGTGGGGCTCTTAATAAAGGGCCGCTTTCTCGCTGAGAATTTAAAGGCACAAATCATTTCCCCTTCTTGTCATCATCAATCATAATTACCAACAATTTCTTCACCTTGGATCAATTTGTGCCACTGAGATCAAACATCGTTGTTAATGGGTGCCCAGATCTCCCTACAGGTAATCTATATCATGTGGTGCGGGTGGCGGCCTTTCAAGCCTCAACTGGCCTCATGCACTATATTGTTTGTCACTGGAGGAGGAGTTTTCCCCTCCAGACAAAATGTAAATATATTCACCAGTTCAATGTTTTTAGGTCCTGTCAGTGCATTAGGGTAACTTTTTAAAGAATGAGCAACTAGTTAGAATTTACGATGCATTTATATATTCTGTTGTGATCTGTTTTTACCATTTTGTTTTGTAGGCCGCCTTTGTGTTTTATTGACAAGTGGATCGTCATTGTCGGAGTCGCAACATGAACTGATTATCCGATGGTTTCACCCACGCCGTAATTACACCAAATTACACTTGCGGGTGGCGTCGGCACGGAGCTGCATTTTCCAACACTTCTGCCTGCAAAAATGGATGTTTCAAAATGTTGGGGATGTATTTAAATAAAAAGCTTGCGGTTATGACTAAGAAGAGCAAAAAGATACAAGTTCCACTCGACAGTCACCAGAATAGAGTCTGTTAAAATATAACAATGGCGCTTTGTGACGTGTGAGCTCATCGGGTTAGGTTTGGTTCAGTATAGAATAACAAAACAAAACAAAATGGGAAAACAAAACACTCAGATTTAGGTTAAACTTGTGGCTAAGGTTAAATTTGTAGAATTGCAGCTGAAAACATGAAACAATGGATTCGGAAATGACCCTGGTGTACTTGGAAAATCTGTCTGTCAGCTGAAAAGTCTGCAGTATATTGGTCTGATCCAACATCCTGATATATCCGCGAACACAGACATTGTCTCAGGTTAGGACAAATAACAATAAACTGCTTTGAAACTGAAACATTAACTTATAAGGTAGTGTGTTATGCTGAAGATTTGGTTCGTGCTTCACTGAATGCATCATTTCCAGAACTTTCTCCTTAAAATACCAAATACAAGTGACATAGTTCACTCATAATATAGACTCTGATGATGTGGGAAACACGTTCGATGCAAATCATTTGGTCTTTTTAATGTACCGACAGGGAGCTCCATATCCACTCCCATTTAACCAGATGGCGGAGTTGGCTGAAATAAATATTTTAAAACGTTTCTTGTGGGTAGCCATTAGCTGGTGTTCATATAAACTAGAACATTGATCAAAATGTTGCAGCATTAACCCAAGTTGCAACCCACTTGAGCTATATTGTTGAATGTTTTCAAATCCCAGACTATATCTGGACTATATTACAGTTTAGCAACTCTTCTTTTTAAGCTGAAATAGCTCTATATTATTGTAATTTGAGAGCCAAACTTGTGTGGCCCATTCTGACACAGGTATGTGTTTTGTATTGGATTGTGGAACGTGCAACAGAATTTGCCTCGAACACCAAACTGTGTTTTTGAGACGTTTAACAAGCGTGTTAATCACTGCTGGCCAATAAAAAGGAGAATACTTGAACATTTGATCTTTTTAACTTGCAGTCCAAGTCCCGAGCCAGCGTCGTCACATGACTCTGGAGAGAAACCACATCATAAAATCGCAGAGCTTAAATAGCATTCGCACATCCATACCCAGGGTGTGTAACACTATAGTGTAGGGAAATACCGTGAAATGAAAGGGCATGAGCCCATCAAGGTTCCTAATATGTTTGTAGTTAAAGGGGGCCGTTGTTTCTTACCCCCACGTACTGTAGTTTAAGCGCTCTGTCACTTTAAACTAGTGTGATCTGAAATTTTGCCGGGTGACTGCTCAGAATGCTAATGCCGTGGAAGTCTTGTCCTGTGGCTACATCGGCTCAAATCAAACCCAGAGAGGCACAAGAAGGAGCCAAGTGGCAGCCATGCCCACTTGAGAGAAGCTGGTAATGTGATCCTTCAACGACTTCTTGTAGGGCGAGAGTGTGAGACGAACATACGCACACATACGCACTTTATTTCCAACACGAACTTTAATAATTCGTTCGTCGTAAAGAGGGCAATATCAAAGAGATCATTACTGTTTTGGGGTAGAAACTAGTTTGATTTGTCGCTGCAAGTTCTTTATTTTTTCCATAAATTCTTGGTTAATACTGAGCTTCTGAAGCCAACTGCCTCCTTCAGGATGCTGGCTTATCTGGGGGACAACCGAGCCAAATCCTCAGAATGTACATAACTGGCGGAGCAGTGTTTTGACAGCATAATTGCACAACCACTGTAATTCAAGTTTATTTGTTTGCGATACGTTCGCATTTTTTGGGAGACATCCCTCTTCAACTTTCCAGACAGGAAGTTTTTGTATTAAACATGGTTGTTTTTAATGCTCAGGGGAGTCACAATAGTGGCACCTGCAATGGAAGCTTCTTCAAATTAGTCCTTGTGGCCACAAAACTTGCAAGAAAGCCGGATGCAACCTGTCTGAAGCCCGTGCTTCTGCTGCCAGCAGTGTCAGTGTAGACGCATTAAGGAGAGGGCTGTGTGGTGAGGGGCCCTCTACAAAACTATTTGCTGGGTATTTTGCTGTTTGAGTGAAAGATTGCTCCATCATTTGCACACCCTCACATGAAGCAGAAATCGATATTCCCAACCATTTGTGTCTTAAAAAAAGCATGAAATGAATAAAAATGCTAATAGAGTCCTTCGGCTTTTTAATTGTCCCAGACCTCTGTGCTGTTCTGGGAGTTGAGTAAAAAAGGCATTGTTGAGGAAGTTGTCCAACACAAAGCTCATTACACACCTTGCTAATAGAGTGCCAGTATGTGTGACGTTCCCTTGACCCTGTTGAAAAGGTTTCATCATTTCAGTGTCAGGTCACCACGAGTGTGTGGGTTTCAGATGTGGCCGACAGCAGTGCTAAAATTCTCTGGAAAAGTCGATAGATGTTGGGAATTATAAAGACCTAATGCTGAGTGACAAATGTTTGTTTCATTCTGAATAACAAGAGTATGTTGAGATGAGTTTAGGCGAACTGACGCACAGTTTATCCCGTTTCCTCTTGGCCATGGAGATGTAGTGGCATTTGAATGCCTTTACATATTCAAACTGCATTTGCATTTTTTGCAACACAGTGTAATTCTTTTTTTAAATGTTGCTTCTCTGCTATGTTTTTGCGTACGCTATAGGCTTCGATGCCTTTGTGTCAACATGCAGCAGAAATAGGACTTTATGGCAACAGAAACGTCCACTTTTAATCTCAGAGGACATTGCTGTCAACGCAGTGAGGGCTTATCAGACATGTTTTGCTTCTATAAGTGTTTACATCACAAGCAGCAAAGATTTCCCCGATATTTCAACAGCTTATAAACGAATTTGCAAAAACGTGGAAGTCCATAGCAAACTGGTTAGTGATGGTGGAAATCGTGCATCATGTCAGTGCATCAAGATCAGCGCAGTACATATTACCTCTGTATGTAAACAGCTCATCAGCTAATGAGTCGGTTGACCTTTTTGCTGTGTCAGGCTTGATACATGGCATGACAGCTCTCGCTGTGGGGCTTTCTGTTCTTTTCATACATTGTCTTAGCTTACAACCTGAGAACCCCAAAAATTGTAGGTATGAATGTATTTATCTTGGATGGTGTGTGTGTGTGTGTGTGTGTGTGTGTGTGTGTGTGTGTGTGTGTGTGTGTGTGTGTGTGTGTGTGTGCGTGTGTGTGCGTGTGTGTGTGTCTGTGAGTCATCATAACAGCAAGTATCGGGGCCCATTGTAATTTACCTACGCTGCCGTCTCCCACTGCTCCAATCACATAAAACTCAAAATAATTCTAGGGGGAGGAGGGGAGGATGTGCCAGAGAAGAACCCATTACATTTCAGTCCAGCTGTGGACATTTTCATTAATTTCTCAGGAAATATCAGAAGGCCCTCGGTGGAGGTCTGTGCTTTCTGAGTGCTCTTCCAATTATGGGGGGGAAGTGAACACAGCTGCTCAAACAGGAGCTGAGATCATGCCTTTTTTTTTTCTTTCTTTTTTTTATAATTCTGATGTTTGGAAATACCTGTGTTGACGTAGCATCTTTGTCAAGGCACACATTCTGAAATTATTTTTGCTGATGATTGAAGAATAGGTAAAATGGCAACGCATGTTATGCGCTTGGACAAACCTGGATTGTTGACAGTGAAGAAAATATGAGAGCAAAAAGAAATATGAAATACAGCTATAAATGAGATACCAATGAATAATTTCTTCAGATATAAATTAATGGAAAATGGTTATTCAAATCCAGTGATTCCAAGCATTAGGCTGAATATTTTTTGTGACCCAAAAATTTACAAATAGACAATGAATTTACGTTTTTATATGTCTATTTTTCATGAGCCACAAGTGAATTATTCATGAAATGGCGAGCTAATTCCGGGAGCACACACATTCAGAATACCATTTTAAAAAACGGGAACAGCATTAACGTGACAGTGTGCTCTTTCATAGCACGTCCAGATACAGAGCAAACAGCGTTATTGTTCTGTTTGTATTGGCTGCTGGCAAAAGATGTCCAAACAACTTTGGCGTTTTGCAGCTCAGAGCAAGCAGGATGAATTTCATGCATTTAATTGTCACTGCTTATAACACTCCCTGTCATTTGCACTCTTGTCCATGACAATTGCCTGCAAATATGAATTTTCGCCACCAAGGAGCAATCCAAAAACGACATGTTCTTCAGCTGCTAGTTACCTCTTCGCAGCCACAGAGGCCAGTTTGAACCCGATTAACTTCATGTTGAGTGACTGCATCCTGGCATTTAACCTCAGTCAGGACATGCGGTTATCAGTTTAATCAGCCAGTTAGTCTGCAGCGAGTTATAAAAGGCTTGATTTTTATTTATTTATTTTTTTCTATTCCCATTTCAGTGATGAATAACTTCTTTCTAACTTACAAATTTGTGGGCGTTTAATGAGGCTTAGAACATTTTATTCTCTTGCTATAATGCTGTCTACAAAATTGTGCGCTGCAGAGTGTAATCATGCAATGCTATCTGGCACAGACACTCTTTGGCGGCAGTGAGGCAAAACCTGCAGCCCAGAACTGCTCCACTTAAGGGAGGCTGATGTGAAAGGACCAGACAAGCGAGAGTGGAAGGCCCTCCAGTCATGCAAAATGCAAAGGAAATATGACTTTATTACACATCCCTAATGGTGACATAACAATCTGTTCAGCCACTTTCCTTCAAATCTCAAAGCATTTTTTTGGTGAGTGCTTCAGTCAGTCCTGCAGAAGAGGTAGGGTTTGAAAATCTCCATCTTTGACTGAGTTTAAAACAGCAGTTTTAACGAATGCTTGTTAAGTTTGAAGTTTTTGGAGTCATTTGTGCTGCGTGTTTATTTAATTGTGTAATCTACCACATGGATTGGATTGTCCAGTTTATAACTCCAACTGTAACTATTATAACTCTAATAATATGATTCCTTTGCCACTGAATGATTTAAATCCTAATAGTTCAGTAAGTGTGAGGATGATACAAAGAATGTTGAACTTTTGATCACCAGTAGTACTAAAACATGATAATTCTTCATGGCTTTGTCAAAAATTGTTCATAATACAAACTCAAGCTGTTTTATTAGGGCATTGGATGTGGTGGTCTCGTTGCTTGCCAGGACTTGTGCTGCTTTGACAATAAATGCAACAATCCTGATTATAGACAAAAGCATTTCCCCCAAACCTGACCAGCTAATTTTGTTGCCTGAGGATCATGTCATTTTCGTTGTCTTAACCCCTCTGATCCCAAATCCCAAGTCTGTAGATCTGAAACCTGTCTCTAGACCTTCATTTATAATTTTTTTATCATGTGCCTTAATAGAGTTCAGTTGCTGAACTGGTCTTTCGTTTTTCTTCAGAATGCAGTTTCGTATGAACTAGTTAAGATCTTGATACAAAATCAAAACCTCTAAACTACACGGACACACAAATGTGAATACCAGTGGTAGCCTTCTGTGTGTCCTTTTCTATATAGAGATAAAGAAAAACAAATAAATAAAACTATCTATCTATCTATCTATCTATCTATCTATCTATCTATCTATCTATCTATCTATCTATCTATCTATCTATCTATCTATCTATCTATCTATCTATCTATCTATCTATCTATCTATCTATCTATCTATCTATCTATCTATCTATAGTAAAACTAGAAAAAGTTATGATGGTTATAAATGATGGTTGTAAAAGCAAAAAAAACAACTCAGTCTTAAGAAAAGGGTCTCATAAATAGAAAGGCAACAGAAAGTAGGCTTCTATTAGCTCAGTCATTTCAACAGAAAAGTCATAAAGGTGTTATGTCAGGTGTTTATGCAGCGCACAGCTTTGGGCTTTTGTTCGACAGAAACACAGAGGCTGGTTCTAATCCCTTTAGAACAACTATGCCAAACACAGCAATTGGTCTTCACTATGTATTTTTAATGAAGAACATTTTGCCACTTCCTATTTGTGGAATTGAGGGATAAATAAACACAAACTTCGCGTTCACTGTAGGTTCGTGGAATTGTGGCGGTAAATAAAACATGGCAGAAAGCCTCCGTCTCTCCAAGCTGCATCTTTTCTCGAACACCGGGGAATTTGAAAACAAGACAGTGCAGATATTTCTGAAGTGGAGTTGGTTTTAAGAGCAAACAAAAGATGCAATCAAGTAGCCACAGTGCTCCCAGTTTAGGACTGTTGTGTACCGCGGATGAAGTTTTACATGCAATAAGTTCTTTGAGATGTTTTTCAGATCAGTGTCTGATATCAAATGGAAAGATTTAGAGATGTTAATGTTCCACTAAGATGTAACCGTCTACTTCCTGAACACATGGTCCTTTTAACTCAATCTGCAGAACTGTTGCGACCAGTTTCCTGTGGATCTATTTCCTCTCCATCAAACCACACCCGAGTCACAAAATTGGAAAATGAAAATAAAAGTGAATTGCCATTTATTGGTGCATTTAGATAAGAGTCTGGTTTCTGGTCATTTGGAAATCTTCCATTAGGTTGTTGCAGACCCCGAGGGAGCAGCTTTAGGACTGCAGTCCAAGCTATGTTGGTTTGCCCAATTGTGCAAGACGTTGGTGGTCACTTTGTTTTAAGAAACACAACTTCAGCCTCCTCTAGATAATTGAATGACTGTTAAGGGACTGCTTTGAAAAGTGGAAATGCAATCCCTGAACTGTAACACTTACGATTCCTTTCACAGGTTTGGAACAGCATGTTACTTGGTGGACTACCTTCAAATGAAACGGAAATGGCTGCTGAAGTTCCAAGCAGGACTGATGTGTGGTTATCAGTAATTTTTCAGAGACCATAGGAAGTTAATTTTTTTTTTTTATTTACAGTAGCCTGTCTTTCCCCCCCCCCCTTTTTTTGTTCATTAAATAAGGCAACTTTGACAAACAGCTGATTTGACACGGACATTTGTTGGCAGTCAGAAGTGGCTGTTAAATGTGACCTTTGTAGCTCATCAGTCATCTCGGCTCATGAGTAATGCTGACAGCCTCGCTAATAGTGGCTTGGATTTTCATGACAGGTTGAAGGGGAGTCTTTTGAACGCTTCCAAGTCACATTGGTGATGAGAATTGGGCTCCGGGCCGCTGTCGCACTGGATCCGCATGTCAATCTACATGCTGCAAGGATCTTTTGCCACTATTATGTTGAAAAATGTGGTAGATCTCTTTTATTTCATGTCCGATTTATTGATACTTTCATGGTAAGGACAGTCGGGTTCCCCTGCGTGACAATAGGTGCGCGCCTTTTGTGCAATAACAGACAGAACACTTCGTTCCACTGCACCATCTGTATCTGCATATCGCTCACAGCCAATGGATTTGTGTCAGATGAGTGCTTCAAACAAAAATAGCTGGACTGTTTCAAATTGTGTTTCATTTGGGATTTCAGTGAGGGCCCAAAGAGCTGGTCAACCGATTAGAGCTCCGGCCCAGAGGCGGCGTAACCGTTCCTTCCATGTTGTGTCTAGCAGGAGCGTCATATTGCTGCCGTGGTAAAAATATCACAGTTATTGCGGGCTGTTAATACACCGTCTAGTATTTCCTGCCATCCACAATGAACAGGTATGAGGGAACTTCTGTACACAGAGGTTATTACATAATAAGGTTTTCACCCGTAGATGACATATTGTATTGCATGGACAAAAATAAAAATAAAACAAAACCTTAAATGATACTTTAATAACAATGTAAACTGTATGTGGGTGCAGTTTTTGGCCCCTGGTATCCTTTACAGAATTAGAACCAGTTCGAGAGTCGATGTTATGTTTACCACTAATTATACTGTATTTGCGTTTGGCTCGACAACATGCATTGCATGTGCGCCTCTATTTTTTCACCCCTTCAGTGTCGGTGCCTAAACTGTGAGCAATTTCCTTATTTTACTCCTTGAAAGGCCAAATGGGTTTAATTTGTTTGGGTGTTGTCATCGGTCATTATGTTTCAAGGCACTATGGATTTAATGAGTGGGCTCCAGAATTTGAAACTGCATCTACACCAAATACAGTAACAGTTTTTCTACTTTAACTTTTTTTTTCAGCAGATGTCTGTCCAAAGGGAAAGCTGATAGGTGGTTGTAAGCAACATTGTTCCAATAATTTATATGCATATATTTATATTACAGTGGAGGGAACCAGCAGATCTTCGGATACATGGGATCTGTCCGTGTCCGATATGCACCTCCTGTCCAGTGATAAACCCTGCGGTCACTAGAGGGCATCAGCCACTTGAACTGCTGGTGGTGGCTAATTTGTAGGATAGCTGATCCTTATCGGCATTAATAAAGGCGACTCAGGGACGTGCTACTACCTAAATATGTTAAAAAGTGACTACTTATATTTTGTGAAGAAAAACGTGAACGTAAATGACGCATGCACATCCTTCAGGTATGAAGGCTAATGTTGCTTTGTTTTTTGTCAAAGCCTTTTCCCAGTGCACAAACAAATCCTCTTATCATGGAGAATACACCGTATCCTGAACTTGCTTGTTTTGTTATTTTCTAGGCTGTCGATGTATTACTAACTGGCTGAGAATAGTTTCTTGAAATTACTTTCAATGCTGGAAAATAATGTTAATGACATGTCACTACACTTAATATCTGGATTGGTTTCTACACCAATAGAACTTGAATACGGTTCGGAAAACATTCTGGTGTGCATTACGGCTATGGGTTGAAATGATTGCGGCTGAGGGTGATGTTATGAAATGTGGTGAACGGGACCAGGGTTGAGTTGAGTCTGGTTTTCGTCTGTACCAGCATCCATCTTTGAAACTATCCTGCCACAGACACGGCTCGCGTTTTTACAAGAGTTGTTAAAAAAAGCTTGTGGTCGTTTTATGCGTTGTTTATTGACTGTCCTATGAGGATTTTGTCAATAACGGGTCTGTGTTCAAAGGCGCAAACAAAACCGAACTTGAATCCATGCGGTCAACGTGTGATTTTGGAGACTCGGAGGAGATTCATGGGCTTCTTTTTGTGCTGTTGAAAGTAAAGCTTGTTTCTCAGCATCTGTTGAGAAATGCCGCTCCTCATTGTCTGAAGCCATATGTAATTGTTTAACTGCTGTGAAGGCAGGGCCTGTTAAAGAGCCGCAGGTGCATCTACCTGGCAGCCTGCCACTCAGGCTATTAGCGTACAATCCGATGATCCCTATTTGGGTAGTAGTTGTCGTTTTTCACTGCGTAGGCTCACAGCCTCACTTGTATTCCACTCAGTTGCTGATTGCTCAGTGACATGAGTGTTTACTGATAATAAATTCCCATGACTGGGCTGTTGCACTTGTGATTTGGGGGCTTTCACACTGGATGAGCCGAGCGCTGCGCAGCTGCCCGGCCCCGAGGGACGTGCAATCTGGGAGCACATGTCGCCAATCCAGAAGGAGGCAAGATGGTTATGGCATAGATTATTTCATTTTTGTGGTAAGAAATATAGGTCAGGTTACCGTGCTTTTGCCAATTGCCTGGAAGAGGAGGGTAAATCAGCGGGAAACACACCAGCTGTCTATTAACTGTCAATTTCACACTGCGGCACATGCACACAACAGGACATTTAAAGGTATTTGCTGCAAACACAAGCACATATTAGCTCCTCAAACCGCTTAGACTTGACAGAGTGAGTGGTAGTACTGCAAGCCGGAGTTTGAAAATTGTGGAATTACAACATCCAATCCTTTGAATGAAAACATTTTATGTACATACACTTTAGATGAAGAATGTTTGTGAAACAGGAGGAAGAAAACATTGGTCCAGTGAGAGTGAAGTCGCTTTGGAAATCGCGAAGAGGAAATGAATCAGTACATTTTAAGAATCCTTGATTTTCCACCGCTCCATTTCTTCAGTTCTTATTGGTCGCACCGATACCCAAACTTGTCCTTACACTGCATTGTCAGAAGACAAAGTAAAACTAACCATTGGGCTTGCTGTGTCTGCGAGCCTTGAGGAGAAAAAAACGGATGAGTTATGCAAAAATCTCTGTAATGATTAATTCTGCAGTACTGTCTGAGAGTCTCTCCATTCTCTCAGGGGCAAAAAACAGGCTCTGTCAGTGGACAAACTTTGCTTTGTACAATTTCCCAACTCACCCCCATATTATGTTTCAGTGGTTTCACATTATAAACTCAGCATTCTGACTAAATATGGCACAAATCATCATAATTGCACGTGGAGGAATAAACCCCAGAGTTGAAATATAGTTGATATTCCCTTAAACTTAGGTGAATCATTTTTCATTTCATTCAAGGTCTTTTTTTTTGTTGGTTCTTTGTGTCTCAGCACTCTGTTGAAGACATCTTAAATCTCAAAGAGGTTAATTTTTAACATGAAAAATTCATTTCATTTTATTTCATCTCCATAAGTTGATGTGCTTTCTTTGAAACAGAAGTGCCTACTTTTCATTAGCTTAATGTGCTTTATTTTTAAATTGTCAAAGCTGGTATAGAATCTTTGAAATAAAATGACCAATGGGCGAAAGAAATAAGAATTTGTAGCTTTCCTTTTACAAAATGCTTTTTCATTAACAAAAATATTTTTCATTGAAATTAAACACACCATGCATGCGTGCGTGCGTGCATGTCTTGGATACATGTAACCGGAGAGTAAGGAGATATTATGTATGAAGATAGAGACATATTACTGACTTTAAACAGCCACTTATTTAACATTGATCTACTAATATTCAACTCCTGCTTGGTGGATATATTGTTCACATCTTCTCTAAAATGCTAATATGTATATTTTCAGTATATTTCAGGTAAACGTGTCACCAACTGTGTCTTACTGGGTTTTTTTTTTGAGAGGTTGCATTTAGGTTCTCCTTATTTTAATGTAATTAAAGTGCAATCCGGATGATCATCATATTGAGTCACATGGTCACGGCAGAAAGAGAGTAGAGCTGTGTGTGTGTGTGTGTGTGTGTGTGTGTGTGTGTGTGTGTGTGTGTGTGTGTGTGTGTGTGTGTGTGTGTGTGTGTGTGCGCGCGCGGGCGTGTGTGTGAGGTGTGTGTGTGTGTGTGTGTGTGGGTTTGGGTGCGTGTGGGCGTGTGTTT
>CAAKHD010009772.1:0-12728 GCA_901007705.1 Fistularia tabacaria | reverse complement strand
TGTGTGTGTGTGTGTGTGTGTGTGTGTGTGTGTGTGTGCGCGCGCGCGCGCGCGGTTGAGGCTAGCATCTGGTCCCAAGTCATTTGTGGGTTAAGGTCCAAGTCATGTAACGTTTCAAGACCATCTTTTACAAGCTTGGGTCCCTAGTGTTTTTGTATTGTAACCACTTAATAGGTCAGTGCAAGTTTTTGCCGATTCTACGTAAATACAGCGTTTTATATTTAGATTTAAACTGGAGAAAGAAGACGAATATTTAACCTACTGTAGGTTTTTTGTATTTTGAAAATAAATATATTCAGTTGCAGACAGGGCAGACATTGTGCCTCCATGTCACATTTCAGTCACAATAGCCCCTTCACAGTTCAGTCAATAAGCTTCCATTAAGAGCGGGTTGGCTGTCAAAGCAACCTGTGACCCCCTCTTGGTCCTTGGAGCCCCCTGGCCCGTGATGTCCGTATCAATATGAATTTCAGCCTTTTCACCCATCATCTGCAATTCCCTGTGTCCATTAGTCTCAAGTATCTGTTTCCTCCTGTGTACCTATTGATTTCTCCGTGTTTTCATACAGATTATATACACTGGGCATTAAAAAACAGTAACAGATTCATTGCTTGGATTTTGATGCACGGGCATTAAAGTCCACTTTTTTTTCCTACTTAAATGTTTTTTTATGCCGCCTGTGTCTATCCGGATGGCAGGGCCACTCGCACCACTGCACATAACTGCCTTACAGTCATGCAGAAGTGCAAAGCAACATGATATCTGATCTCAGCTTGCAGATCAGATGACATGTAGCTTGAAGTTGGCTAGACTGCTGCCCTCGAAGGTCAGGGCTTTTCATCTGCGAGCTCACAATCCAATGACCTGTTGTCATCATAAACAGACAGATAGTACGGCAAATATAGAAGCTCAATATGGTGATTCGGCTCGGTCTTTTTTTATCTGCTTCCCTAAATCGGCCTGGTCGTGTGTCATGCCGATGAGAAAAATGAATAACCTGATGACCTCATAAGTCAAAGGCGGCATCATGCATAAATGAACAGATTGTGCCCCTCAAGTTAGGTCACGAGGCTTCGTGAAAAAGACCGTGAAAAGAGGAAGAAACAAGAAAGACATTGGAATTAGTGAAGAAACAAAAATGCAAAAACTGAAACTAAGAATAATGAATGATGATAATAATTTATACTTTATTAATCCCTCGTGGGGAAATTCCTTCTCTGCATTTAACCCATCATGGATGAGACATGAGCAGTTGGCTGCCATCCATCAGCGCCAGGGGAGAAGTTAGGGGTTCAGTGTCTTGCTCAACAACACCTCAACACACTAGGAGGCCTGTGGAGTCCCAGTAGTTCTCCATCCAGGGCACCAGTCCAGGTCTCCCAAGAAGGCTGGTTAGATGCACCAATGGACCACTCAGCTTACACACACACACACACACACACACACAATGTCATCAGAGATTTCCCTCCTGTCACACGAAGTCAATGTCGTGTGCCCTCATGAGCCAGTTGGGGCTAGACCGTCCAGCAGGGGCTTCTAGTCATTGTTTTCCAGAGCCTTTCTGACAATCATCAAGTTTAAAAGTCCGGAATCTCACCCAAGACCACTTTGCCAGGGGAGACCCCATAAGGAGCCAGTACCCTTGACAGCACATGTCCAGGGGATGTTGATTCCAGGAAGAGTTTATTCAGTTCAATTAAAATGACTTTATTTATACCAGAAGGACAACTTGTGTACTAACATTTCAATTTACTTACAATTTCAAGCACCTTAAAGTTGAAATAAAATACACAAAACACAAGGATGCGTTAAAAAAATTGAATAGAAAAGGCTTATCCTCTGAATCCCAATTCCAAGAAGATTAGGATAGATAAATGCAGATGCACAGAAAGGGCAGATATGGATTGCAGCTCTCTATTACTTCCCCCCAATTTGCATCCGCCACAGCTGAAGCGAGCATATGCTCACATTTGGCCACTTGTCACTGCCACGGCATATTTACCGCTAGGGGGCCTTCTGGGCTGAGCTTAGGTGGTTCTCAACCCAGTAGACTGCTTCCCGAGGGAGGAAGATGGATGACCTTTGGCTTTATTTATGTCGTCGCCAGTCAAGCAGGACCTTTTCATCAGATACGGTCATTGTAATCCCTCAGCCCCCATTCAATTTACAGGGGCACTCTGTCAATGCAGACCACTGAAGTCGACAAAATGAATGGATCAATAAACCCACTGAAAGCCTGGCGAGAGGGCCAAGATCCCCCCGGTTGCTATCAAGTTTCGTGTCATAATGAATGGGGTGTTGTTTATGTTGTAAAGTGTGAGTCCTTTGAACAGGCCACTGTCTTGGAACCGAGCCTTGTGTGTCGCCCAAAATGGGTTTAAACAACGTGATGAAGACAAAGGTGGCGAAAAATTACGCTCCTGGTTTGTTTGTTTTTTCCCAATGAAAACACTTTATATAGGGCTAATAGCAGTGTACGTAATAAGAGTTTGAAGTGACTGAAGAGGGCATGTTAACAGCAGCTTTTAAGGGGGAGAATCACTATTGTGGGTGGGCTTTCAATCAGACTACGATTGATAAACCACTTTCTGTGAAATTGTGGGACTCTATTAACAAATCATGATTTAATCATGTTTAATTCTATTCATGTTTCATTGTAAACTAATTCCTTGATTATTAGCTAATAAGATAATATTTTATTGATCCCCATTGGGGAAATTAGTAAAATAGCACATCTAATGAGTTTTAGTAATTATGTGATGGATGAATAATATCATTATTCTGGAGTTGGGCGTTAAAAAAGGAATAAAGTACAGGAAGCCAACCCACCACCCCCCAACTGGCTCCCAGAGGCGGGTCTCCACGCTAATTGGCCTGTCCTAAAGCATTAAGATTTAAATCCGTTTCAAATTCTGCTCTGCATTGCACCTTTGCCACTGTACTTTACCGCTAAGATGCGTCATTTCTTATCATTCATTTATTTTGTTTTGATTTATGTAAACCACCTTACAGCTGTTTCATCTGCGTCTTGGAAACCCCTGCGTGGATACCCATACTCTCTGTCAATTATTTATAACCCATTCATCAAAAAACAAATCATTAAGAACATTCTGCTGATGGCTTTTTAACTGGAACGAGAGATTCACATATTGACATCTTGTAAACCGTAATAATAATAAAATAATGATAATGTACACTTTATTAATCCCTCGTGGAGAAATTCCTTCTCTGCATTGAACCCATCATGGATGAACCATGAGCAAGTTGGCTGCTATCTATCAGCGCCAGGGGAGAGCGGTTAGGGGTTTAGTGTCTTGCTCAATAACAATTTGACACACTAAGAGGAGCTGGGAATCAAACCAGGAATGTTCGGTTCCATTTGTGATCACTGTACCTAGTGCGCCACGCTGCCCCTAAATGAAATTGTTGCCATTATTTGTCGTGTATGCTATCGCTATCACTCCACCCACTAGTGAGTTTTTGAAGTCTTCGTGCAACTTTGTTATGATGACTCAGCAACTTTGGAAACTTGTTATGAGTGAAATCGATTTTGCCTCATCAATTCTACCTTTCTCACCCTACAATTGTCATTTCGTAAACATCCTTTGCCTATTTTCATTTTCCTGCATCAGAGACAGAACAGTATCCTAACAGTATAATAGTGACTGTTTTCGATGATTTCACATCTTTCCTGATGTTTGGTTTTTGCGTACAATGAGTGAGCAGAAAATGCTGAGCTCAGATTCTAAGAACTACTAAGTAATTGAGAGAAGACGCCTCGATAACTCAATTGATTCTGAGAAATCGGTCGGTGCCTGTTGTAGTTTTAACCCCCAAATGACTTTATTTACTGACAAACTAATCCAATGACGTGGATTGTTCTATTATTTTGGCGTCTCACCCTGTTTTCTATTGGAGTCAGCTGTTACAGCTCAGGTTTGATTCGCAAGCTCAGCTTTGACGTCGCATTTAATGAACTTCTGTTGAATCCAGCGTATCTGGAGGCAGGTTCAAACAGTAATTGCTCGTAATTATATATTTAAAAAAATAAAAAAATAAAAAAGCTTGGGGCAAAGAGAGCCGTTTTGTCAGAGTGTGATGCACCGAGCTGCGTTAATGTAGATTAATGGCTTAATGTGAAAGTGATTAAACAACTAGTCATATTTTCACTGACAGTTTTTAACAGCAGGAATGATTGACACGGAAATAACCTTTGCATATGGAATATTAATTACGAGAGCTGTGACAATATCATCTATTACTTTTAAAACACGTTTACAACCATGAATTTTACAACAGAACTCTGAACTTTCTATTTAAATTCAATTATTTGGATGCAGTTACAGGAATGCAGATGATCAGCGGGGGCCGTGGCATCCCGCATTTGTGTCCTACTGCCATGAGAGAGAGAATTTATGCAGTGGGGACGACATTATAACTCGCAATACAGGATCAATGATTTCAAACAATAGCACTCGGAATTCATGCATTTAATGCAAAATCAAAACCATGTGCTGTGCGGGACGATGATGGTCGGACTGAAGAGAAGTGACGACAGCTCTGGATGGCCTCGAGGGTGCACATCTGCCCTGAATACCAGCCAAACTCGCAGCGCCATTTCTTTGTAGAAAAACAGTCTTTGTTGCCACTGTTGGCAGTAAGTCAGTTGCATGTATTAAAGTGCGCCGCAGTGCTCTGCAGTCATTGATAGCCCTAAATGAGCGCATATGGTGCCTTGACTTTTGGCGCCTTTTTGATCAAGTTGAGATTTTAATGGATTTTTCTTCACCTCTGACAGACGAGGCTCTGGGTTTCAGCGCGGCCCGGGGCAGACGGCGGGCTGCTGCCGGGGTCATTTGAACCTTGTGGTTGCAGCGCAGAGTGCCGAGACGCAAAAAGCCAAACGAGGCCTCACAAGTGTCCGACAGCAGGAGAGTCAGGAAGTCTGGCGACTGTAAACCCCACCCGATTCCATCCCCCTCACCACCCCATCTTGAACAAGCTCCAAGACACGTCAAGCGGGAACGTCTTTGCACAATAACCTGCACTACTAAACTTGCGAGGACATTTGTATTCAATTATATTGAGTCTTGATGTGCTACTCACTTAAGCCACAAACAACACACCTTACCTTTATACATTCCTGCACATTTTTAATCACCGCCTTTATTTTCAAGTTCACTGAACCTTTTAAAGTGCAATAGTGGAATAAAGTTTTAGCTTTTTTTTCTATATTGTGCTGTATTAATTACAATCAATGGTTGAAATAAGTGTCAGGATTATTCCTAATGCGATTTTGAAAATTTGGGTAATTATGTGAGTGACGCAGACTGTTGAAAACCAACAAACTGCAACCAGTGTGGTCAAAAGTTTTTTTGAAACAACAGAAACAATAGAAGTATTAATACTGGATATCATGTCAGTGTGGAGGGTTTTGGGTGAAGGCATTTCAGATTGAAATGTAACTGCTGCCATTTTGTTCCTACTTCTGAAACTTGGGTCTGGGGCTTTTGAATTCAAACATCATCCATACACACACAAACGCACACACACAGGAACAATTCCAAATACCCAAATCAAGCAAAAAAAAGTGTAGAAAAGTAGTTACATGTCCAAAGTATTGAAAATTCAAGTTCAATTTAAATAAAAGCCCAACTGATTTACTTCTGTATTTTCTTTGCAGTTTATTGTGTGGTTTCAGCCTTCAAAACAGATTGCAGATTATTATAATTGCCATAATTTAATTGAATTGCATATTGGCTGCAGTGTCTGTAAATAATAATGTATTTTATCAACACTTTCCAATTAAATAGTCTTATTTAATGCGCTGGCATATCAGCAAACTTTTAATTAACTCTTTGTTATGATCATCAACTACTGTTTTCCTGTAAAATAAATGTATTTTGTATTTTCTCAATCATATGGCTGAGTTACACTGATCGGGCTTAATTAAGATACATTTAATGAACAACTAATCTTCCAGTGAAAAAACAATGTCTGCTGTTGTCATTTATCAAAGGTTTACAACTTAATTTAGGGCATATTGGGCATTATTTTAGTACATGGAAATTAAGATAAAAGTCGGTCTTGCCACTGATATGTTCATTAAGAACCATATTTAAATTTACAATTTAAATGTCAAAGATCACAACTGTAATCAGTGTTCAATCATGGAGAAGTAATGCTTGCTTAAATTTCCCAATCCTTTGTAGACTGAGTTTTATAATTCAAAGGAAAAAGAACATTCAAACATCTGACTTACACTTTCATTGTGTTATTTTGAAAAATATTATTGTTTTTCATGTATGGAAACCTTGAAAAACGTAATATATACAACTCCAACATGATTATCAATCTACACTTGATGCTTATTGTTGATGACAACAGTGCACATATGTTTTCAAATAACAAATTGACGAAAGCTATTCTTTATATTGACATATTTAAATAAACATAAGTGATACAAGTAAAAGTTTTAAGATACTGTATGTATCACTACATTGACTGATGTTGATTATTGTCCCGTTGTCGTAAATTCATCAGACCCGATACTCCCAGCCGTCCCGGAAATATTATGTAATTGGCACAGTGAGTTGTAATACGTTCGCAATGGCATACTTGAGTTACAGTTTAAAAAAGTAGAGGATTCACAGTAAAGCCAACAAATCAGATTTATATGATATAGTTTTGACCTTTTTTTGTGTGTGTGTGCGTGTGTGTGTGCGTGTGTGTGTGTGCGTGTGTGTGTGTGCATGTGTGTGTGTGTGTGTGTGCGTGTGTGTGTGGTCATAGTACAGGAAATAATACGGATATGTATATATATATATATATATACATATATTTTAATTTATTTTATTGTTTAATTTTGTGTATAATTATGAATTTCCTGCTGTGAGAATAATAATAATAATGAGGATGTTTTTCTGTCATTCATATCCAACATACAGCCCCTGCAACAACTCCTAATTCCCCTGGGGTGTGAGTTTGTGGGAATGATGCGTTACAGTACAATGAAACATCTATAGCAAGGTTTGAAAAGAATTCAGTGGAGAAAACAACTGATTTGCAGGCAGACTAAGTGGTTGAGTGAACAGGTTAACAGTGATGA
Source organism: Fistularia tabacaria (assembly GCA_901007705.1). Lineage (NCBI taxonomy): Eukaryota > Metazoa > Chordata > Actinopteri > Syngnathiformes > Fistulariidae > Fistularia > Fistularia tabacaria. The sequence goes on along the minus strand of CAAKHD010009772.1, from coordinate 5,620 downwards.
GGCCTTGAATGGCTGTGACAGGGAGAAAGCAGCGAGAGGCTCCAGCACTGAAGGGGGAAGTGACCCAGAAACGGTGTGTAAGTGCAGCTTGCTTGGCCCTTTCGGAAGAATCTCTGCAGAACTGATGCAGGTCCAACGGCGCTTCTCTCTCTCTCTCCCTCTCTCTCTCTCTCTCTCCCTCTTTCTGCAGAGATGCATTACTCAGCCATAAACTCATCCACTTGGACCGAGGGAAAAGATAAGGCGAGTGTGTTTATCAGTTACTATCCCGCAGCAAAAAAATGAAATCTTTAAACTGGAGAGGTCTCCTGCTCATTCGAATACGATTTCTGTGAATGTAAATGCAAATACGCTGAATTGTTTCTTCTTTTTTTTGGATTCTGATGTTCTGGACTTGGGATTTCACTTTGTGTTGCATTTTTCATTGCTCAGAAGTTTAAAACTTAGCCACTTTGATTTTAACAATAATTCAAATTAGTGCAGACTAGGTGTTTTTTTCTTAAATTTCACATCAAATTGTTGACTTCATACTTAGCTTGAAAGCTCACTCAGAAAATAACTGTGCAGCTTCATAATAATATAATATCCATAGAATTCTTAAAACAATTAAATCAAGGGTTGGATGCCAACTCTATTCTAAACCTCTTTTCCTGTCTTATTCTCTTGTAATAGTTTCTGTTCAGAAGAATAAGTAACATTGCAGATTCCCTGCTGTTAAATGTCTTACTTCATGTTTTAGTTCATCTGAACCTCTAAATCTGTTATACAAACATTTAACATATCAAAAATCATAATTCCACTTCTCTTTGACATTTTGAACCTCGCTGTCGAGTTTTTTGCACATGAAACTTTTCCTCCTGTTAGAACTCTCACAATGTTGGTACTGTCGTGAGTAAAGGATCCTGATATGCAGTATGGTAAAATGACTATTTACATTTTGCTTACATATATGTGTATATATTTTTTTTTTTTATTACCCATGTTAACTTGTTAAAAATGGCTTTGACCACTTTTTTCAATCTGAAATTATGCATTTAAAAAAAACAAGACCTCTTGCATAAATAATCTTTTTTAGGACAAAAACTTTTTTTTGCAAAGCAGTTTAAAAGTACACACACACACACACACACACACACGCACCAAAAATGCACTCCATTAATTCATGAGGGACTAAGAAAAGCCTCTTTTTTCCCACCTTAAGATAAAAACGTTTTAATTGCATTTGAAGGCCTTTAGTAAGAAGCTACTGGCTGACTGTAAGTAGCAACATAAACAGAATAAAGGAGACTTCAACCTGGGAGGCATTTAATGCTTGACTAATTCTGTTTAAGCAGTAATAAGATGATAAGAATTGTGTTACTCTTGCGATTAAAAATAATTATCAAGTATTCAGCAGTCATAAACGGAAGTGTATTTTGCATTTGTGTTTTTAAAAATAACTTAAACAACAAATACAGAATTTTAAAGGAAGAATATTTGAAATATATATATATATATATATATCCACCTATAAAAAGTCACTAAGCTTTGAGTCAACACACTCCGGCCAAGTTGGCAAACGTTACATGTTTTATTGCAAAACTCTTCATCGTCATGAGTAACTGCGTTCACAGTTTCACAATCTGGTATATGAAAGGTCACGTGTCCAGAAAAAATGTGTTTTGAAATGAATAATAATTTTAATAATAAAGTATAAATATACATAATGAAATTACTCCACGAAAATAACGAATTGATTGGTAGTCATTGTCACGCAACGGAGTGGACGCAGCATTTTACTCTTGGGGACCAGGTTAACCTACATTCATCCAAAATGACTGTGCGCGGAGAGAGAGAGAATCCACGCGTGTGCACGACAGACGTCCCACTCAGAAACATCATCCGGGTCTTGTAACAATATGATTTTATAATAAAAAGTAATAACGGGGGCGAGGAGGAGGAGGAAAGTGGCACATGCATGTCTGTTGATATGTCTGCGAAGTTACATTTGAACACTTTATCTGGTCGACTGGAATAAAAACAAAGAGATAGAGAGAGAAAATAAAGAATGGGGCCAATCGAAGCTCTGCACGTCCACGCTCCCCACGAGAGCGTCAGTCCGCGTCGAACAGCCCATAATATTTGCCAGTGTTGGAGAAGTAAATGTAAGGCGCCGCGCTGGCCGGCGGGTACAGCACCGGGAATGACACGGGCAGCAGGCAGCCGCCCAGCAGGCTGCTGTCCTTGTAAAAAGTCGGTAGCGGCAGGTTTTTCCCGGCGGTGTCCGCGAAATGCTCGGCGGCCAGCGGGCCCTCCGCGTCCGTGGACAGCTGCCTCTTCAGCTTGTTCCTGCGGTTCTGGAACCAGATCTTCACCTGGGTCTCAGTGAGCTGCAGGGAGCTGGCCAGACACGCCCGCTCCGAGCTGCTCAGGTAGCGCTTCACGTCGAACGTCGCCTCCAGCTGGAAGATCTGTCTCTTGGAGAAAATAGTGCGCGTCTTCTTCTTCACCGCGGCTTTGGGGTCCGCCGCCGCCGTCGCCGCGGCCCGCGGCTCCGACGCGTCGCCGCTCTGCGCGCTGTGCGCCCCGGAGTCCGCGTTCGGCGTCGGCGTCGGCGCGTCCACTCCGCCGTCCGCGACGTGATCGCAGCTCCCGCGTTCAACTGCGGACGTGGGGAGAGATCAATCATTTAAAAAAAATTTAAAAAGTACAACGCATCATCTTGAAATTAATTCAAATCCATTATTTATCTTGTTTTTGACACAAGACTGGAGCGCGAACACGGTGAAAACCAAACCACAACCAAAAGAAAAAGTTACAAATGGTCAGTGAACGCCTCATTATGTGCGCCTTACCTGCGCCCTGTGCGGCACCGTCGCTTCTGCCCCCCCGAACGTCCCGTAGCTCATCGAGCCCGGCCTGACAACCTCCTTCAATCCACGACCGCGACTCGTTCACGTCGCCGCCGCCGCCGCCGTCCCGCCGCTTCAGGTTCAGGATGTTATCGATGGTGAACTTGAGCGACGCGCTCCGACTCTCCGCGTCCGCCTTGCTCATGTTCCCCGGCATTTCCTCCGCTCCGCCGCGACTCCCGGAACACCTGCTCGGACGCCTCCGGACGCTGCGAGCCTCATTGCTCCTCGGCCGCGACTAGCCGGCAGAGGAGCCGGGCGGCGAGCGCGGCTCTTCGGCGACCCGGAAGAGCGCGGTTTGGCGGCTTTTGATTGGTGAGGTTTCGGGCCACGCGAGGGCGGGATTCTCGTCCGCGCCGCGACCGCCCGCCGCGGGAACGCTTTAAATAGTCGTGTCGTGTCGGAGATCACGCCTGTTTCTCAGCGCGCCGCGACGCCGAGCGGACCGAAGGCGCCGCGCAGCCGCTCCTCCGCCCGGGGAAGGGAGGCGCGGAGGACGGGGGTCCGAGGCGCGCATGAGATCCGGAGATATCGTGTTCGGGAACCTCGGCATCTCTCTGACTGCTGGGGGTCATGGGAATCGCGGGCCCCGCGAAAACCCGACTGCAGGGGAGCGGGGGACCGGGGGTGGGTGGGCGCTCTCAAACCTGAATTCTGACGCCTTCCGGTGACTCGAGTCCTGGATCCGACGCTACATGTAAACTATGGGATGGTTGCCCTGGACTCGGATGAAACCCAGTCCAATCTTAAACTGCATTTCAAAACATGAAATTAACTTTTTAAACTTTTTTGTTATCCCTATCCTTATTCTGCATGGCTTATTTAATCATCCCCAATTTAAGCCTCTACTAACTAATTTGCAAATTATTCAATTCATACAATTCAATCCCCATTATTCTTATTTAGAAAAAAAAAAAACTTAGCCTAAATGCACTCACATTATAAATATGTACAAACAAAAGCGAAGAAATCACAAAATAAATAAACAAATCATTGAATATACTTTATTCACATGTGAACGTGCCTGTGTACAAAAGTCTGTATGAAATCTGTTTTAAATAGAAAAGTGTTTTTTCAAAGAAAGTCATGAAATAATACACCGGGACCAATGAAAAGACACATGGGGGGGGGGAGAAACAACAAACAAACTCTTTTTTTAATAAATTATTATACTTCTACATTGTAGAGAAGTGGTGTGCGTGTACATGTGTGTGTTTGTCTCCAAATGTTAAACAGATAAATAATGTCAAAGCCGTGTTTTGGTGTCCCTCAATTTAAACATGGGACAAAATTAGAATTTGATTTTTGGTCTGGCATTTCATTCTTTTTTCTTTTTCTCTTCGGCAGTGACTTTTACACTGAGAGAATAATCAGAACTCAAATAAACAAGTTAAAAGCCCAAGTTCCCTCAAATCACACACAAGTTTCAGAGTTTCGTTTGGAACGTTCACACCGTTTCAGCAACTTTTTTGTTGTGAAAAGTTAACTAATCTTCTACTGCCATTTCTTCTTCAGGCCCTTTCTACCTTTATTTTGAAAAAAATCAGGATTTCGAGCCGGAGAACTGGTGTGAAACCTCAATCGTGCTGTCAAAACTGGAAACCTCCAAATCCAAAACGGGATTTAAGTGAGAAGAAAATTGTCTGATTCATACTAAATAATAAATCTGTGACTTAAATGTAATCATTGGATTCCAATACTCTGCTTATTAATTTAGTTTCGTCGAGATGCTCCATCAAAGGCACGGTCCTGGACTTCCTCCTATGTTTTTTCCGGGTTAAAAGTTTTTATTCCTGACTGGAGTCGAGGGTCTCGGGGGGGGACGAACCCGATAGCAAGTGCGAAAACCCTTAAAGACATACAGTACAAGGGCCGCGAGATTTCAAAAGGACAGATTTGACTTGACTTTGCAAGTTTGCTATTGGCTGGTCTCAATCTAACTGAGAGCATAGCTCAACCAATAGAAATGTGTTTTCCATTTTTTCATCAATGTTCCGTCTGTCCACCAGGCAGCAAAACCCATGCGCTGGCAAAGAAAGTTCGAGGTTTGCGATTACCCACTTTCTGAAGACAAACCAACCTGTAATTACATTCGGGCTCCCCTGCTTCTACTGAACGCTATGTCTGGAAGTTTATCAAAAGAAATCGGGGGAACAGAAGTACGGCTAAGGAAGAGAAATCGACCGCTTTGCATTTCTAGTGTCTGAGTTCAGTCTCAAAGCTGTCAGACCAGCCCGGTCATCTGTGGTGTCAGGAAAGACACCGGGTTTGTGAAGTGAGGAGTCAATGGGTAGTTCATAGAACCCGAGAAGCCGACCAGCGGCGGCGACACTTGATGCAGGCTGGTCAGGTTGACGGGCGCCATGCCGCTCTCGCGATAAACCACCGGAACCCGGATCACCCTCTGGGTCGCATAGGGCATGCCAGCGCCGCTTGCCTCCATGTCGGCAGCGATCTGCCTCTTCCACTTGTTCCTGCGGTTCTGGAACCAGATCTTGACCTGGGTCTCGGTGAGCTGCAGGGAGGAGGCCAGTCCTGCTCGCTCCGAGCTGCTGAGGTAGCGTTTGAGGTCGAAGGTGGACTCCAGCTGGAAGACCTGGCTGCGGCTGAAAACGGTGCGGGTCTTCTTCTTTCGGACCAGTTTGCTTTCACCTGATGGGAACCGGGGGGGGGGGGGGGGGGGGGGGGGGGGGGGTTATTCCCGGGGGGGGGGAAAAGCCGGGAAACGC
>CAAKHD010009771.1:9351-19925 GCA_901007705.1 Fistularia tabacaria | reverse complement strand
CACACAGGTCAGGTGATCAAACACTAAAAAAAATAAATACGCGAAAAAATAAATAACCTTAAGGAAACACCCAAAGAAAAAAAAATAAGCAGAGGGTGGTGTGTGTGTGTGTGTGTGTGTGTGTGTGTGTGTGTGTGTGTGTGTGTGTGTGTGTGAGAGAGTGTGTGTGTGTGTGTGTGTGTGTGCAGCTTCCTGCAGGACATTTGCTGATCAGAGAAAACTTTGAAGTGTTAATTCTTGACATTGTTCGGGTACAAGCGCGTGTGCGTGCCTGCGTGTGTGAGTGTGTGAGTGTGAGTGTGAGTGTGAGTGTGAGTGTGTGTGAGTGTGTGTGTGTGTATGTGTGTGTGTGAGGGCTGCAGTGCAGCGCTGCAGATCCAGGGGCTGCACTACTTTTCCGAGCAGCGCCGTCTCACCGGGTCCCGTCCGTCCGCAGAGATCAGGCCACGAGATGCTTCCCCTGCTGCTGCTCGTCGCCGTGACGACGCTCGCCGTCGCCGACAACCTGGACTCGCTGTACCCGGACCTGGAGACGTCCAGGACCATCTACGTCTCCGGTGAGGAACCTCCACGGGGGGTGGGGGGGGTCGTGTCCGCTGGCCTTCGTTTCCCAACACTCAGGCTATCTGCTCCCCTTCCCCCTGTGATAAGACTGCTATGTGTGTGTGTGTGTGTGTGTGTGTGTGTGTGTGTGTGTGTCATACAAACTGACACCTCCACCCTGCAATCTTCATTAACTCCATCCTGAAGATCCAATATTGTGTTACTTTTAAAGTGTATGTATATGTATGTGTATGTAGTGTGCATGTTCGTGTGTGTATGTGTGTGTGTGTATATGTGTGAGTGTGTGTGCATATGTGTGTGTGTGTGTATGTATGTTGTGAGTGTGTGTGCATATGTGTGTGTATGTGCGTGTGTGTATGTGCATGTGTGTGTTTGTGCATCTGTGTATGTGAGTGTGTATATGTGTATGTTTGTGTGCATGTATATTTGCCTGTGTGTGTATGTGTATGCGTGCTTGTGTGTGTGGTGCGTATTTGTGTGTGTGGTGTGTGTCTGTGTGCATGTGTGTGTGTGTGTGTGTGTGTGTGTGAGTGTGTATGTGAGTCTGTGTGCATGTGTGTGTATGTGTATGTGCGTGTGTGTGTGTGTGTCGGGGGGGTATTTGCTCACTGAGACGTCCCAAAAAAGCAAATAAAAGAGCAAAACAAAACATTGCGTTCACATTTTAACTTTCAACCCACAGTTTGACACGCTAACAAAAGTTCATAACCAAGCTAGCAAAAAGACTTACATTCAATTGAAATCAATCCAAGGAAACTCAGCAAATGTGTGTGAAGTCCCTTTGTCACTTTTGTCGTTGCAGAAAACGGCCCCCGGCTGTCGGTGAGGGCGGAGCCGGCTCAGGTGGTGTCGCGGCGCGGCGGCAACGCCACGCTACCGTGCAGCATCCAGAGGGACCCGTCGCTGCCGCCCAATCGCAAGATGAGGATCAAGTGGACCATGCTAACGTCTGACTACCTGAAAGAGGTGTTTGATTTTATCTGATAACATCGTAATTATTATTATTATCATTGTTAATAACAGTGTTTGTCCATTTTTGTAACCGCTTCATCTTAAGCCTCCTAGCTAACTAGCTAGTGTGCAGCGCTACAAAAAGGAACCCGACTTCCCATCCCTGGGGTCATAGTAGGTCGCTAATTAGCTTGCAGTGCTAAGAAAAGCAAATAAATAAACATGTGTCCAGGTCACAGTTGGTCTCAACTGTGATAAACACGCCTCTGAGGCACAGCTAACCACTAGTTAGCAAATGGCCCTACAAGAACAAACAAGCACATCTCCGTCTCAGAGTTAGCTGCTAGTTAGCCTGCAGTACAAACAAACAAATGAAAACGTGTCGAGGTCACAGCTGGCCGCTAGTTAGCATGAGGCATAATAACGACAAACAAACAAACAAGCACGAGTCACCATTGGCTGCTAGTTAGCATGCTTTGTTACAAAAACAAACAAACAAACAAACAAACACACTTCCGAGGCACAGCTACCCTGTAGTTAGCACATTGTGCTACAAGCACGCGCCTTGATCACAGCTAGCCTCTATTTAGCCTGCAGTGCTACAAAAACAAATCAAGAGTTCGTGTATAGCACTGGAAAAACAAACGAACACAACTATCACACTGTATGCACCTGGTTGCTAGTTAGCATGCACCGCAAAAAAAACCCAACTATATTCCTTCGGGTCAAAGCTAGCCAACAGTTAATGTTTGGCTCAGCAAATTCAAACCAACATGCCACGTGGTCACAGCTTGCCGCTAGCTCATCGGCGGCACGACCAAAACAAACAAATACATTTTTAGGTTGCCGCTAGTTAGCATGCATCACTAAAAAAATCACAAACGAACACGCCTCCTGGTCACAGCAAGCAAATAGTTTGTGCGCCGCACTCAAAAACACTCACTCCCATTGGTTACAGGTGGCTGTTGGTTAGCATGAGTCAATAGACATGACTCCAGGTCACAGTTAGTTGCTAGTTGGTTTGCGGCGCTAAAAAAACAAACCTACAAACACGTCTTCGGGTCACAGCTGGATGCAAGTTAGCATGCTGTGCTACAAAAACAGATAAACAAATGTGCTTCAGGGTCACAGCTGGCCGCTACTTAGCATGCTTTGCTACAAAAGCAAACAAACTGCATGTCAGAGAGCAACTCAATCAATCCCGCTGCTGAACACACTGATATAGCCAAAAGCCAGTGAACTTGCCACATGTGCTGGCATGCTTGTGTGCCTTCATAGTTTCTTCCTCGTTCTTGTCGTGTTTAGGGCTTCATTATTAGAAGCTAACCAGGAAGGGATCATGAGGTTAGCCGATGCTGAGCTTGTGTTTTGGGCCATGCTTGCCATCTTGCCATCACACCATGGGGGCCGAAGCGCTCCGCCTTCCTTTTATCGTGTTGTCGTTGTCTCTTACCCGACTGGACACTTCCGCATCCCTGCAGATCGACGTGTTCGTTGCCATGGACTACCACAAGAGGAGCTACGGCCGTTTCCACGGACGCGTCCACCTGCAGGGCTCCTCCCCCCTGGACGCCTCACTGGTCATCACGGAGATCACCCTGGACGATTACGGGAGGTACAAGTGTGAGGTGATCGACGGGCTGGAGGACGACACGGCCGTGGTGACCCTGGACCTCCAAGGTGGGAGGAACCATTGAGGACGCATTCGCACGCATCAATACCCGGGGCTATTTTTCGTTTGACCCAATGTGGGAGCTTCGGGTAGCTCCAGCGACGCCTCTTGCTATGTGCACCGCCTGTCGGTTAGCATACGTCAGCGTCCAGAATCAATCGTTTGGCCATTAAAACGGTATGGTCCATTAAATGAGTGCTCCAACCCCCCTTAAGAGCGCAATCAAAGTCCATAGTGGTTCGATCAAGACTCCAAACTGTTGTTTGTCTGGACACAGACCCCCCCCTAGGTCGACTGTAATGGTATGGTCCAAATAAACCTGCTCTCCATCAAGCACTTTGAGAGCGTCAACAAAAGCTGGGGCTCAGACAACTTCAGTCGCCGATCTATCTGGACACTCAGATATTGGATCATCTGGCCCAGACCGACCCCCCACAAATATGTCATGGTACGGTCCAAAAAATGTAAACAAAGGCTGGGATTCAGACAAAGTCAGCCGTGGTTGAACATCTGGCCACAGGACCACCCCCGCACCTGCTATCATGGTATGGTCCACATAAACGCGCACTCCAATTCACTTTAAGAGCGTAAACAGACCTCGGCGGTGCATTCAGGGCCAAACGGTTGAAAATGGGAACAAATCCCCGTAGCCTGGCTAAATTTAGTAGCATTAGCGCTCCGGGTAAAGTCATGGTGCGCGAGTAGCTTTGTTCGCTCCAGGTCGTCGGCTAACAGCTGGAGACAGAGTTGGGTTCTTTGGAACAAGTACGCAGCTAGCTAAACTTGATGGGTTAGCCTCACAAAAATAAACAAAAGATTTGATTAGCATAGCATTAGATTGCTCCAAAAATATTGCTCGGCCCGAGGCAGAATGAGCTTCGAATTAAAGCTACCTGTAAATGTTTGACACCAATGCTAACAACCAATGAGGCTAACATAGCGGTCGCATGTTTGAGCGTTTGGAGCCCCCTGGTGGTCGAGGGAGGCTAAACCGGCGGCGCTATCCCTGGAATCCGCTCTCGCCCTCAGGCATCGTCTTCCCGTACTACCCCCGCCTCGGCCGTTACAACCTCAACTTCTACGACGGCGAGCGGGCGTGCCGTGACCAGGACGCCGTTGTGGCATCCTTCCAGCAGCTGTATGAAGCGTGGCGAGGGGGGCTGGACTGGTGCAACGCCGGCTGGCTGAGCGACGGCTCGGTCCAGTATCCCATCACGACCCCCCGGGAGCCCTGCGGCGGCAAGAACACGCTGCCGGGGATCCGCAACTACGGGCTGAGGGACAAGGACAAGAACCAGTACGACGTTTTCTGCTTCACCTCCCACTACCAAGGTGAGACGTCGCGTAGCATCCGGGCTAGCTTCGGCGGGAGGGGTCACTGTTTGAAATGATCGAAATGCGAGGCCATGCAAGCATGCGCTGGAAATGTCCTGCCTACATTCATGGCGTTGACATTGACACAAAGTCAACAAGCTAACTGTCATAGCAAACTTTCGCCGGCCAACTGAGCAACAGTGTCTGAATAATAATCAAATTTCACCAACTGCAGGCGCTATCATTGCTAATAAAGTACGGCTAACATGAACCAAACTGACTGTCCTGATTGTCAGTGAAGGTCACGCTAACACACAACTTACAGCGAATAAAGCCATGTGTCGTAATTAGCAACAATTGCATAGAATCACAATGAAAACCTATATTAAGTGAAGCAGTGCGCTAACAAAATACAGTGACTAGGAAATACAAGAGTGCTATAATTGCAACGACTTGCTAACTCGCAGTTAATGTTCACGGATGTGTCTTAGCTAGCAATAAAATTTTTCATGAACCACAGCAAACTGTCCCAGCTGAACACAGCATTATGCTAAAGTGCCGCTAAAAGTACAATGAACGAAAGTGTCCTAGCGAGCTGGAGTAACTCTCAAACATAATCCCTGGTGAACTCTCACCAAGGACTTTTGTCTAAAATCACTGAAACAGCAGTCAAAGAAAAAGCCATGCTAACACACAGCTAGCAGCAAATTAAGTTATCATAAGCAGCAATTACATGGTATCACACTGAAAACAAACATCAAGTGATAAACAATTTAGCAACCTTTCCTCTTTGCTGCCGGCACCATCTTTGTTTCGCTCCACCTACCTGCTCTTGGGTAGGTGCTAGCACCCAGGCTAGCTTAGAGGTTGTTGTTTGAAAGTGAGGGGCGAAAGATACATGGCTACAGCAATGCGCTCACGATTTACCAAAGTGTAAGAACATGCTAACAGCCGCTAAATATACAAAAACAACAAACTGTCATAGCAACTAACACCTCCAAACCAGTGAAATAGCATTCTTGAACATGCTAACAGCCACTACACTAATTCAGCTATGATGAAAACGAAGCTAACAAGCAAACTACCACTTGCAGACCACTGAAAAAGCATTCCAGCTAATAATACACAGCTAACATTAACCATACCAAGTGTCTTGACCGCCAACGCAAGTGTTGCTAACATACAACTCGCAGCGAACGAAGTACATTGGTAAAACCAGTGCCAGATTTGCAGGCTAATCGCACAACGTATGTGTCCCGCCAGGACGGTTCTACTACCTGATCCACCCTTCCAAGCTAACCTACGACGAGGCGGTCAAGGCGTGTGAGAAGGACGGCGCCCAGATCGCCAAGGTGGGCCAGATGTACGCCGCCTGGAAGCTGCTTGGCTACGACCGCTGCGACGCCGGCTGGCTCGCCGACGGCAGCGTCCGCTACCCAATCTCGCACCCGCGTCGGCGCTGCAGCCCGACGGAGGCCGCCGTGAGGTTCGCCGGCTTCCCGGACAAGAAGCACAAGCTGTACGGCGTCTACTGCTTCAAGGGCGGTGACAACTGAGCGCCAATTAGCATACTAGCCTGCTAGTGGCAGGCGCTAGCCGCGGGACGGGAGGAGGTCGACACAATCAAACTGTGATGCTTTACTTCATGGGGACTTCAGGCGATACCGTCATGTCGCTAAGTCATCTGGGACCTAATATTCTACGTGGGGATAGTTTACACGTATTTAAGGTGCATTTTATTTAATCGACGTGTTTGGAAGATTCTGGACTGGCATGTTTTACTCCGTAACAAGGACCTGTTTCCGTAGCAACACGTGGTTCGGTCGCATACTTCGGGCACTTATATTGTTTTGTTTTTTTCCTCCTCCTTGTTTTCGGACGAGGAGCAACGACGCCCGACATTTTTGTTTCCGTCCAAACCTCGCAAGGTGCTAGGACTGGTATTTCCATCGAGCCGTTCGCCGCTTGGTAGCTGGTGCGTTAATTACCATCGGTAAATAAGCAAGTCACGATGTAATTAGCGTCCGCCAGGTGGGTTTTTCTTTCAACATGAACCAACAGTTTTCATTCTCACTAGCATGAAGAGTAGCGCGTGGCTACTGGCGATTTTTGCACGTAGATGTAGGCGTTAGCGATGAAACGCTCAATGCTAACGGCGCCCTTTTGTCATTAGCGTATAACCCACTGTTTGTTACCAGCATTGAAAACCGTCGAGATCAAAACTTAATGAAGACATTTATTGTTGACAATTTGTTATATTTAATCCTAATGATTAAAATGATTCGTTTCAACTAATTTGTGCAACTAATTATTAATTTCCTCTTAAAGTGTACTTGATTTCCTTAGTGAACGTGATACATTAGTAAACAGCTAATTAGCAGAAAGCTAGCTAGACGTGGTACTAACATGACTGGGCTTGATTTAGCGATTTGCTATATTTGATGCTGAAGCCCTTTACAGCCCCCTGACCCGTCTCCTTTAACCCCCCTCCATTAAGCCTCCGTTTACTAACCCGTAATAAACGCTTTATTAACACTAGCTTACCGTGTCCTAACTCGTTAATTATTCATGTGCAATGTGTGTGTGTGACAAAGCGGCTCGTGAACACATGAATGAACACATCATGCCTTGACGAGGAATTAAACCCTTCATTGTATCAAATAAACCCTGAAGGAAAAATTGAATTAATCTCATAAATGACAGATTTTGTAATTAATTAATCTATATAAATCGTGTTTTGATCGCATTTCATATTTGACACTTGTTCATTTTGTACAAAGCCAACATTACTCACCCGTTTGCTTCCACAAAGCTAACGTTACCAACCCGCGCACTCGCACAAAGCTAATGTAAACTACCAGTTTGCTAGTATAAATCTAACATAACCCAACCTGCATGGTAATACGAAGCTAACAGTATTGGCCTGTGCGCTTCTACAAAGCTAACATGACCAGCCTGTGATGTAGAACAAAACTGACATTACCAACCCACGCACTCGTACAAAGCTAGCATCGCCAACCTATAAGCTAGTACACAGCTAGCATTACCAACCTGTGCCCTTTCACACAACTATCATTAAAAGCTTGTGTGCCCGTACAAAGCTAACATTACAAACCCACATGCTCATACAAAGCTAATGGCTATGACCTACATGCTAGCACAAGGCTTAGAATATCAACCTGCGCATTCATACAAAGCTAATGATACCAACTTTCATTCTTTTATAAAGCTAACAATACGGACCAGAGCACTCATACAGCGCTAACATAATTAACGTACGCTTAACCTAAGTTACAGTTAATAAATTCAACTTGCATGCTCGTACAAAGCTAACATAACCAACCTTCACGCTTGTACAAAGCTAAGATGACCAACCTTCACACTTGTACAAAGCTACCATTACAGACCAATACACTAGTACTAAGCTAACATTACCAACCCGTGCGGTCGTACAAAGCTATCATTAAATACCAGCGTGCTCCTACTAAGCAAACATAGCCGACCTGCGCAGTAGTACAAAGCTACTATTGTAGACCAGTGTGCTAATACAAAGCGAACATAACCGACCTGCGCAGAACTACAAAGCTACTATTATAGAGCAGTGTGCTAATACAAAGCTAAAATAACCGAACTGCGTGATAGTACAACGCTAACGATACCGACTTGCGTGTTCTTACAAAGTTGATGTTAGCGACTGCGCGCTCATACAAAGTAAACATCGGCAACGTCCGCGCTAGCTCCGACATATTTAACGTTGAGGTGCTAACGGAAGGTGGAGGTGCTCTTGTGATACATAAACTTCCCTCCCACATTAAGTGCAAAACTAGCATGTTTGATCGGTCCGCCATGCTAATCGCACCGCGCATCGGTGTCGTGCGTCCCCTTCGGAAACCTCGTTCCACGATGCAAATGTTAGTGCCATTAAAATGCGTTCATTTTCTTAATTTTCTGTAATTATTTAATCGCTAATTGACGCATTAAAGTGTTGCATTACGCTTATTACTGTCTTAATTACTGAGGACGCCCTTGTTGTTGAGTTTCCTTTCTGTTCATTCACAACCAATGAGGGAATCCAGTTGTTTTCCTTGTTTCTGTTTTTTAAGGAACTATTTCTTTTATTTTCTCACGAAGCATCGAACAGGATTTGATTTTTGGGGTTTTTTTGCACTGAGATGTGGTCATTCTCCATTTTAAAGCAATAGAAAATGCCTGGCATTGATTAAAATGAAATAAAAAATAAAGATAAGAGATGAAACTACGCGGCCGCTGCTGTAAATAATGCTCTGTAGTTTTACTTTTGTGAAACAGAATCCCTTGTCTTCCTGCGCGCTCATGTTTAACGTCCTGCTAACTCTGCTAGCTTTGACCAGGTGAATTCAGGTGATCAGTCTCCAAACAGAACTACAAAAACGGCTAAAAAAAAACCCTACAAAACATCTAGCATCAACCGTGGTCTTCTTCGACTGTTTGTTATACAAAAAGCTAACGCCAACGGAAGCTGACTTCCTCAGCCGAACACAGGGACAGGACTAGACCGAGTGGACCTCACTGCTGTTGCTCACTAATTCAGAGCTCGCATCACCTTATGTTTATTTTTTTTGTTTTAGCCAAGTGCCTTGGCTAGGCAAAGTGGCTTGCTCATGCTATATTTAGTTACTCAATAAACAGAAAATAAATAGTGGATTGCAGCATCTGAGCAAGCTACAGTAGCTTGCTAATACAATACGGCTGTAGCTAGAACAGCCTGCTAACAAACAGCTAATGTATACTGACGTGTCTTGGCTAGCTAAGAGAAAGCATACTTCAACTGTCTTAGCTGAGAACTATGCTCGAGTGCAGCTTACATTATAATGGCTGAAAGTGTCTTAGCTAGCGACAGTGACTATAGATATCTCGAAGGAGCTATCAGCATCTACAGTGTAGCTAAAAACAGTACAAATTCATAGTTGATATATGCTAGAACAGTGTTGCTAACAGCGATAGCATGCTAGGTCTAAAGGTAACAGAAGCTAAGTTTAATACTAGCTCACCGCTAAAACTAGCTGACGGCGAGCCTCAAAGGTACACAGATTATGATGAAGCCACCTTTCACCGCCGTCGTCGCCATCTTTACTTTGCTACGCCTTCCACAATAACCAGATTAGCGCGGCACAGATTAGCTTCCAGAGCTGGCGCTGTCAATCAAACGCACGCCATCCTTTTCCTCACCCTCTTCCTCTTCTTTTTCGTCCTCTTCATCACATGTCCTCCCCTCAGCTCCGTTAGCCATAAGTAACTAACGGCGCTAACGGTGCTAACCCTTATTTTTGGTTGGCGGCGGAAAAACACAATGGAGGCGCGTTTTGCGTGGAGCTTTATTTGATATCACA
This sequence comes from Fistularia tabacaria, assembly GCA_901007705.1. Classification (NCBI taxonomy): domain Eukaryota; kingdom Metazoa; phylum Chordata; class Actinopteri; order Syngnathiformes; family Fistulariidae; genus Fistularia; species Fistularia tabacaria. The sequence goes on along the minus strand of CAAKHD010009771.1, from coordinate 10,055 downwards.
GTTAAAGTGTATAATAAGTTAAGGTGGTACGGCTTTGTGTGTCTATATTATTATATTATAAACCCTGGGATTAAAAACACACACATTCACACACTCCCTCCCCGACCCCCCCCGACACTTTAAAACTTCTGTTCAAACTTTTTGTACAAAACAAAAACAAAAAACACAAACAAAAAAAAAAATATATATATATATATATATATATATATATATATATATATATATATATGTTTCTTTTTTCCCGGAGGGCTCGTATTTTGAAAGGCAAGCGCCAAAGCGGATGCGTCGTCGCGGATACGGACGACGTGCTGTCGTACGCAGGCGATGTGGTGATGTCACAGGACAAGATGTGATGTTTACAAAAACTTCCTGTGTTTCAAAATAAAATGAAAAAATATTACATTTGAAAAGAGGAGGTGGTGTTTAAAAACTTCCCTTGTTTCAGAATTACATTTTTAAAAAATCTTGAATTTTCAAAGACAGGATGTTGTGTTTCAAAACCACCACCTGTGTTTCAAAATAAAAGCGCCCGCACCATCTCTCTGTCCTGGACTAGAGCAGAATTATAATCCAGGAATGTTTATGACGGATTTATAAATTAAATGGGAAAAAAAAAAAAAAAAAAAAAAAAAAACACCCCCCCCCCCCCCCCACCACTCCCCCCCCCCCCCACGCACGGCCGCCCCCCCCCCCCCCCCCCCCCC
>CAAKHD010009769.1:0-14058 GCA_901007705.1 Fistularia tabacaria | reverse complement strand
TGCAGATGATATTGTGATCTGTAGTGAGAGCAGGGAACAGATTGAGGAAAATCTTGAGAGGTGGAAGTTTGCTCTAGAGAGGAGAGGAATGAAGGTTAGTCACAGCAAGACAGAATATATGTGTGTGAATGAGAGGAACCCCGGTGGAACGTTGAGGCTACAGGGAGTGGAGATCAAGAAGTTTGAGGATTTCAGGTACTTAGGGTCAACAGTCCAGAGCAACGGAGAGTGTGGAAGAGAGGTTAAGAAACGGGTTCAAGCAGGTTGGAATGGGTGGAGAAAAGTCTCAGGGGCTCTTTGTGATAGAAGAATTTCATCTAGAATGAAAGGAAGGTTTACAAAACAGTGGGGAGACCTGCGATGCTGTATGGTTTGGAGACAGTGGCAGTGAACAAAAGACAGGAGGCAGAGCTGGAGGTAGCAGAAATGAAGATGTTGAGGTTCTTTTTAGGAGTGACGAGGATGGATAGGATCTGAAATGAGTCCATCAGGGGGACAGCTGTTAAATATTTTGGAGAGAAGGTCAGAGAAACCAGACTGAGATGGTTCGGCCATGTACAGAGGAGGGATAGGGACTATATTGGTAGATGGATGCTGGAATTGGAGATGCTGGGCAGGAGGTCTAGAGGAAGACTGAAGAGAAGATTTATGGACGTAGTGAGAGAAGATATGAAGGTAGTTGGTGTGAGAGAGGAGGATACAGAGAATAGGGTTAGATGGAGGAGGTTGTTTCGCTGTGGCGACCCCTGAAAGGGAAAAGCCGAAAGGAAAAGAAGAAGAAGCTTGAAATCTATTCTGACATATTATTTTGAGGATGTCTGCTGTTGGGGAAATGTATCGAATGTAAAAAAAATTATATCAATTGAAAAATGTTTGTGTTTATATTCAACTACATCTAATTCCAGCCTTGGTATAGTCATTCAAAATGCGGTTCTTCATCATAAAAGTAGATTCATGAATCAAAAGCCATCAGAGTAATCCGGAATATTATCCTTGGTTTACAATCATATGCTAGGCTGGCAGGAAAAAGGGGTTTTGGTCACAAGAGTTGAGCTACAGAAAAATAAATGTTCTTTAAAAATAGGACTATCCTGCCCCATGAATAACATGTCAAAGACAATGCGATAGTGCAAGCTTTTCGCTGCCGGTGGTTTAAAAGACTGATAGTTTCCATCAGCAATGACGGGCTGACCTTGTCTAAGTGTCAACTATGACCTACAGAGATGAACAGCCTGGATCATATCTTTTCGGACTGCTCATGGACCATGTATTCACTGTCTGAGCAACTACATGGGACAACCGTGGATGGAAGGGGAAAAGGGTATAATCACATTAAGGATAGAACCTTTGGTAATTTCTTTGTATTTTTAGTTAATATAGAGTTCAACATTTGGAGGTAATGTGTGTGTCTTATAATACTGGTTGTGACTTACATATGTAAATTCAAAAGAGGAGCAAAAAGAATGCTTAAAATGTATGTACAAAGGGATGTACAGTATTTCCATTTACAGACATTGTCTCTATCTTTTACAATTTCAGCTTTTTTAGAAAAACAGTAGTTTGTTTTTTTTTTGTTGTTTTTTTTCACATCTAAAGGTATGAAAAAAGGCCCAGTCATCTTTACTGAATAAAACTGCAAATGGAACTGATACTGAATATAGTTTGTGGCTGAAATACTTTCACTGTTGAAATAACTTTCTTTTCTTTTTTAATTACAAATTAGATCGGAATCAGGGTCAAGTTATGATAGATTCATGACAATACATTGTCCTACAGAGGATAGTAACACCCTGTAACTCTGGATAACAGACAAAGACTCAGAATGGCAAAAGGTGACAGTCACAAATCAAATTAAAGAAATAAACAATAATGCGGTCCAGAATTGTGTGTTCAAGATCCAGTGTACGCTTACTCGTGCATTGCATATTGTCTAGTACTACAGTATTATTAGAATTCCCTTTCTTTTCTTGCACACATCCTTTTTATTTGATTTTTCCTTGTCAATCATTCTTGTGTATGGAACAAACTCCTTTGAGGTCCCATGATTCACAAAACAATATTTTCATTTCATACTGCATACCATTTTAAAGCTGACAGAGTAATATATATGTCTGTATCTGGAAGATGAAAGACTTAAAACGGGTCATTAGAACATCCAAGACAATTCCAAATAAAAGATGATAGTTGAAGCAGGAAATAATAATTACCTCTGATTTGACAGGGTAACAAACTTTGCAGGGCATTATATGGAAGTATGTGGGGAATCATGCCTTAAATGAATGTACAATTGCATTTCATCTTTTGTGTGAATTTATCTGACATTAATTTTGTGATTTCAGCATTGTATGTGTATAATAAATACAGAGACACCAGAGTAGATCCCTGGGGTTCACCACAAAAGACAGGACAAAGAAAAATTAGATATATCCAAGAATTCCAGAGAATTACAGGCTCAGCACCCAGCAAATGAACCAATTTAGAACCACAACTCAGATGATGACATAATTCTTCAAATGGCTGGTTAAGATATTATGTATCCACTGTACCGAAGGCAGTGCAGAGGTGAAGGGAAATTCAAATGGAATCCAACCAGCCTGTAACAGCTTCAGGCAGTAAGTCGTCTTTGACCTTGACCAGCGCTGTCAAGGTCACAAATAGCTATGATAGGTGCATGTGTGTGTGTGTGTGTGTGTGTGTGTGTGTGTGTGTGTGTGTGTGTGTGTGTGTGTGTGTGTGTGTGTGTGTGTGTGTGTTTGCTCCACCCATCAATACTCTGTCAAAAGGGACAAGCCTCTCAGTAAGTTTGTGTTCATTTGACTTGAAGACACAAAATAATTAGATAAAATAGATAGATAGATAAATAAATAGAATAGATCCATACAATTTAAAAAAAAGTCAATTAAATTGCGTGTATTTTTGTTGTGCAGCCAGAAGAAGCAAACACTCCATTGCCTATGGTGCTATGTTCACAGAACAGTCAAAAAGCCTGAAACAATTGCAGCAAGTGCCTATAGTTATTGAGAGATACCAAAGTCAAATTCTTTATGTATTTTCTAAATTAATCTGCCTGCATATGGCTGAAAACGCTTATGGAAGCACAAGAAAGTCCACACCCATCAGGGATGCACATTCTCAATCTGCAGCATACAATCTCTGGTTTAACCGTTTATCTGAATCTCCCTGTGGAATTCTTGCACAACACATCCAAACCCCATAGCTGGAGATCTCCCCTGCGTTCAGTCTGTCTGCGTCTTTGATATCTAAAATTCTACAAGGTTGTGTGCTGCACATATTATGTCTGCTCCACCTGTTCAGGTAACTCTGATAGATGTATGCAAATGACAGACAGGTCTGAGCCAGAACCCCAAGAGACCTAGAGCGGATACATGACATAAACACTTATTATTTACAGTGGTGGTACTCATTAAGGAATCAGAAGACGTATTTAATGCAAAGGCTGAGCATCTGGAGCCGAAAGCTGGAGAATTGAGCATCGTAAACAAATTCACCCACCCTCAGTGTTGTGTTTACGACTGCAGCCTGGGACTGGACTCACTGTTCCTGTTTCAAGCTGTCAAAAGTTTTCACTCTCTCTCTTTCTCTCTTTCTCTCCCTCTATATATCTCTCTCTTTCTATCTTTCTCTCAGCCGCACCCTAAAAACATGTAGTTTATTACATGCATTTTGACCCACATCGCCTCCAAAACTCATCCAAAATCGTGAAAATACTCAGAGTAAACATGCTCAGTCCTGACACAATGAAACAAAAAACAAAAATTTATTTCAGAGAGATGGTAACTTTTAAAAAAAGTGATCTTAAACAACTCAGCCTCAAAGAAAATTGTGAAATGAGACTGACCATATCATAGATGGCTGCATTTCATTACTTACTGTAAATGTTATATGGAAACAACTTATGGCTGGATTTATAACATACAGACTGATATAGTTGAAATTAATCAATCACTTCTCTCTTAATAATGAATTATGATGGGTCAAATTCAACAGACTATGAGTTAAATGCATATACTAAAGTATGAAAAATGATTGATGATCCCAAAACCTGTTGGTTGGATTTGAGGAGAAGGTTTTAGGGATCATTTTCATTTTGGAACAGATCTGATATTTGGATTTAATCCCTTCTTGTCTTCAGTTTACCTTGCAGTCCTTTTGAAAGCATCACAATGCAGAGAGCATAACTGACTCATCACAATGATAAATTGAAAAGGTGCAAGATGCAATACGAATCTACTTATGATTGATGTTAACATTACAGGTAGCTGGCATCTCTGGTTGTGAGGCAAAAAAACCAAATTGTTCATTACGAGGGAGAAAAGTGTGGGGAGGAAGTGCAAATAGGAATAAATAAGAAATACTATCATGATAATTTCCCAAATTTATATATAGCAGAAAGCCATTCTGGCATTTATACTTTTTGCGTGTGTAAGTGTGTGTGTGGGGGGGGTGTCACGAACACATCTCTAACTAGGTAAGAGTGTCAGCCATTCAACAAGGCTGGTGAACAACTTTCACATGTGAGAATATTTGCAGTGTGTTGCATCAGACTGCTCTCCACGCATCCACTCACACACCGCCCATATGACCTGCACACAGCTCTGATGGCCTATTGCCTGGGTGTTTTAAAGCTTTTTGTCTTAACCTTTTTGTCTGCTTGATTGTCTCTGTCTCTCAGGTTATCTGTCTCTCAGTTATCTCTCTCATGTTGCAACTATTGCAGACTATGTTGGTGCATTGCATTCAGCAAATCGGGAAGCTGAGATTTTGTCTTTTTTTAACCAATATCACAATATGCCTCACTTCATGTCTTTTCTAGTTGAATGACTTTAGAAGTTCCTCACCCACCTTCCTACTGGCTGAACACCCTGGTCATCTTTGCCTCAAAAGAGAAGTGCTTGGTAATAGATGCTGTATATTATGCTGTGTATATTTAGTGACACACTTCTCTTGCAACGGGAGCATATAGTTGCTGCAAAATAATACAGCCCTTTAGCAGAGACAGAGCGCGCCCACATGCAAGCACAAATGGAGAGGAATAAGCGTGATTTACAGTTGATCTTTAACAGTGCTGAGCTGTTGGGAGTCCTTTTACTTTCTCATTCAGGTAGCAAGTGTCTGTAGATAGAAAATTGACAGTGCTGTGGATTGGGAAAGACCGACGAGCATCATGCAAACAAAAAACAATGACAAACTGTCTGTCTCACACACACAAACATACAGACACAAATAGATCAACTATGGTCGATACAGCAGGTGTTTCACTGAAAGGGGTCGAATGAGGATGTTTGATGACAAAGTTGCTATGTTGGAATGCAAAGTCTTACCACATACAACCTGTCTGTAGATTAATACATAAATGTAGATCAAGAATGATTTGTGTTTTCTACAGAGGTCATGTCTCTTGACCAACATTTTAAGTTTCTGTCATTCATGAAATTGAGCTCTCTATATAGAAAGTGTCCTTGAAGTTCACAACTTTAAGCAAAAAGGAAAAAAGAAACATTTTTACGTCACTTAAATTAAATGCTGTCAAGCATAAATGACATCTTTGGAAAAACTGATATATTTCATATGTTGGCAAAGTATTTAGTTTTACCCTCATGTTAACAATGATCAAATCAAAAGAAAATAGTGCCACAATAATAAACTATTGATTGAAACTTTTTTTTTTTTTTTTCAAAACAGGGCATTTACAGGGCATTTACTTGTAATTGCCTTCACATTTGATGGTATTCAATATCTACCTTCCAATTTGAATTCAATAATATTGTAGTTAATCTCATGGAGGGGAATTAAAATATTGGAAAAGTTTTTCTCCCCCCAATCTTTTGTGTAATTGTGCAAACATAACATATCATCACTAGCAATGCATCAACCACCTGACAAAATGTGAAAGTTCCCTTAGTGTCATTAGACACGCCCTTTTTGTCCGATATTGACAGCCCTGGAGCTTTGTTTTTAGACACACCTGGAGAAGGGTCTGCTTTCAGGTAGAGCATCAGTGGAGGAACTCAATTTCTCATACACAACAGAAATGTGTGGAAAATACAAATTCCACTGTTATTCAGTTAAGGTTTAGAAAAAGTTACAAATGTTGATGCCGACATGACGCTACTGGTTTGTCAAAATAAATTACAAGAATGGAGTGTCTAGTGCTGAAAAATTTCTATTTTCGGGTGCACAGTCAGTGGAGGAACACAATTTCTCATTTACAACAGAAATATGTGTAAAATACAAAGATATATAAGTTAGGTTTAGAAATAGATTTTCATGTTGATATGGACATGACACCCCAGGTTCGTCGCAAAATGAAGAAAAGGGTGTTCTAACCACTGTGCCACAGTGCCGCCAGAATGTGGAACAGTAAATTTCATTTTTTTCACCAAAGATTATCCATCTTTTTATCTTATTTTATGATTTTACTGTATTCCAATTTTTCTTTTTTTCTATGCTACCTTGGTTGGGTTTATTTCTCTAGCAACACAGGTCCACCCTTGTGAGTATTATAAACAAACACAATGTGACATATTGAATCCATTAGATTTGCAGTGAAATTGTTTATGAATACACACACACGCACACAAAAAGTCCTCACACATACTGAGATGACCTGATTTAAAATGGTGGGCAAGTGAATAAACTGTGATATGACGGCGTTGCAATTGATATTGAGATGAAGTGAATATAGATTGGAAAAATTATCCTTTGCATGGGAATATATTTTATCCTGTGATGTTCAGTAAAAAGAAAATGTACAAACTGATTAAATGTTAATCGTCCAATATACTGATCTATTTTCATAATCTAAACAATACACCAAAACACAGTAAACTTTTTGTGGAGATTGATTATCCTGAAGACTGGAGACTCTCGATCCTGAAGAGTTAGTTAACCATTAGATGAGGAAAAATTTTGAAATGTAATCCTTCTCTTTATCACAATCATCTGAAGGTACAGTGTTTTTTACAGGGCAGGAGGGGAATCTTTTCATTTCAGCTGCTCCTCTCAGAGGTTGCCAAATAGAATAATCTGCCTCCATTTAACCCACTTTGCTGCATCCTCTTCTCTCACACCAAGTAACTTCATGTCATCCTTCTCTGGAGCTGTAAATCTATTCTTTGGTCATCCTCTAGGATTCCTGCCTGGCAGTCCCAGCATTAGCATCTTGCTACCAATATGTTCACTATATATCTCTCTGTACATGTCCAAACCATCTGTAACTATATCTCAAAAACATCTTACATGTGCTGTCCTCTCATGGACTCATTACTGATCCTCCTCACTCCAAAGGAGAACCTCAACATCTTCCTCGCTGCGTTGTCCAGGTCTGCTTCTTGTCTTTTCACAAATGCCACTGTCTCTGAACAGAACAACACTGCAAGTCTCATCACTGCCTTGTGAACCTCCCCTTTCATTTTGGCGGAAAATCTCCATTGCATATCATATCCAGCACTTTTCTACACTTGACTTATTTCTTTACCTCTTTCCACACTCTCCATTCCTCTGTACTTGCTTTGTGCAGTCTCTGGAGCCTCACCACTCCACTTCGGTCTTCGGTATATGATGTCCTGCTGCAGCTATCCTTCATTACTCTTCTTTCAAGAGGATACCTCCACCTCTTTAGATTTCCCTCCATCTGTTCGCTGTTCTGACTACAGATCACAATGTAATCTGTAAACAAGATAGTCCATGATGATTCCTGTCTAATTTCATCAGTCAGTCTATCCATCATCATAGCAAACAAGGAGGGGCCAAGAGTTGATCCCTGATGCCGTCCGTCTCCAACTTAATCTCCTCTGTCATACCTACAGCACACCTCTTCACTGTCCTACAGCTGTCATACTAGTCCTGCACCACTCTAACATATTTCTCTGCCTCTCCATGCTTCCTCATGCAACACCACAGTTTGGAGCAGAAACTACACCTAGTAGTTGGATAAAATGTAAAAATATTTGATCCAAGATAAAGTATAGTAGAAGTATATAGAAGTACTAAATACAAATAATCAAATCAAGCAAAATGTCTAAAATCTGCAATCAAGTACATTTCTTGAGTAAATGTTTGTATTGACCACTGTTGCTGAGCAGTCAGAAGAATAACTTAACTGTGATTGGAGTGTTTTGAATAAACCCTGAGTTTCTGTTGATTCTTTGTAAATCATTTTCCAGAACTTACTGGAATGCAACTATAACAACATTTAAATTTGACGTCTAAATACAACTCTGAAAGCTGATGCCAAAGGATTTGTCATATATTATAATTTGCAGATTTTAAGCTGGTCCTAAAGACACACATAACAGGAGATTGTACAATGGTGTGGATGTGAAGAACCATCTCCTGACACTGTATGCTAGCCTTATTTTTAACAGTGCAGCAGTAGAAGAGATGCAGTCATGCAGCCAACCTCCTCTCGGCTCATCACAGATGGGTTTCTGACAAGAAAATGTGTCTGCGGGAAGATAGCAGATACAATCTGATGCTCTGTGACTTATGACAGCTGGAAAGGCTTATCATATATCCGACACTCAATGCAGTGATCTGCTCTCATAGGTTGTTATATACTGGATGTGGGAGGGAAGATTCATACAGTTGCTGAAAGTATTTTAGCATTTTCAAAGAGCTTCAAAAACAAAAGTTCTGAAGAGCTTTGTAGACAATGTGGTGTCTAGCTCTTATCTGTTCTGCAGTTGAAACAAACTGAAACTGAAAGAGCTGACCTCTTTAACACAGTATAGCTCAGTAAACCACTGGTGATGATGCCTTGATTATTTTTGGAACCTGAGATTAAGAGTTCCAGGTTTGTTTACCAACAGTAGATTTAAAATTCGTTTTTCATTGCTATTTTTTCCCTGAAATTAATGTAATTTAATGAAAAAATAAAATGAGGCAATACAATGTCAGCAGGTAAGTTAAAAACTGAGCCTCATCAGTCACAACTAATATCTTACATGTTGAGAGAAACTGTAAGCATCTCATGCTGTTTTAGTTGATGGAAGAGTCAGTCAGGTGTTGTGCGATGGATTATACCCACTTTACAAGGCTTGCATTGTCACCTGTAAAAATTGCCAAAGAGGTCCCTTGCAAGTCGAGAGACTTTTTTCATTTGTTCATTTCAATAACATAAATTGACTTTTAAAGCTGAACTATCACAGAGTAACATTAATATCTAGACATGGTATATAAAAAAATAAAATGAATAAATATATATATATATATATATTAGTATATCTTATATTAGTATCTATTTAATTTCTAATTATGAAATAGAAGAGTGAAGAACTTTTGTAGCAACTCAGATCCTACATTGATTTAATTTGTATAACAATTGTATGTTTTTTTTCTGGCAGTGTTCTGTTTAAAAATATCATCTTTTTGTCCTGTGCTGTGACGTAGGGTTTTCCACGGGTTTGGTACCCAACTGTTCTTACTATAAATGGTACCACTGGGTCAGATTCTGTGCTCATTTAAATTTAACTTTCAGTGCTACGCTTATGATCTGCAACTTTATGTCATAAACCACAGAAGGATTGACACACAAAACTGAGGTGCCTGTCTGGCTGCTGTTAAGAGTTATCAGCAAAGTTCCTGCTTTTGAAACCCGCCCAAGATGGAAACAGGCATCAATGCACTAGTCAGGCTGTGTCATCTTAACAAAAATTTAAAAAGCGGTTATAAAATCCTAACAACAAGACCAACAACAAAAAGAAGAGCAATTACAAAATTACAACAACAACAACAACAACAACAACAAACACCAAAACAACAACAACAACAATAATAATAATTCTTATTGTTATTATTTTATTATTATTATTGTTATGATATTCAGAAACCTAGGCATGATCAATTTAGGATGAATAATAAATAGAAATTCATACAGCAGACAGGGGTTTTGTGTCAAAAATGTAAAATATTCAAGAAAATATAAATCAATAAATGAATGAATAAATAACACACACATATGCCATGCATACACGAAACTGTATTTTGATAAACCTACATTCTCAAGCCCTGGCCCACAAACCGAACTCAAACACCGAAAATTAATAGGGTTTGCTTCAGATGAGAGTTGTGACCTAAGGCTGTGTTCAATACAATATACAGGTTTCACCCCCACTAATGAGGGAGAGGCTATTCATTTCAAGGTGAGTCAAATAATAATAAAAAAAAAAATGTATTAAAAAACATGCTGGGTATGTGAAAATAAATTACTCAGAGAGCTGTTAAATTGTCAAGGCCGGCGGCGCTCTTGCAGGATGTCTCTTAGTGTGGATACTGCTCCACATAAAAACCTTACAGTGGAAAATTCATTATTATATCAGAATGTTATTGCTTGACCCAAAGTTATACTTTATATTGAAAAGCAAAGTTTAAGGGGCCTTGATTCCTCCCCCCCCCAAAAAAAGAAAAGGCTAAAAAAAGGAAAACAAGGAAAACAAGGAAAACCTTCTGTGGACCCATGAAGAGTCGCGCCGCCAGAGAAGATTAAAAAATGTCTGAGCAGATACATAGTTACTTTCCAACCTTCTAATTCAAGCTTCAGTAATTCCATGTGCTTCTCATCCAAAGACATACTGTATTCCACAAATTAATATTTAAACCACAAAGCATGGGGAGAATGTCACCCAAAGTGTCATCAGCGGTGTCATTGGCCATTATGAGGAGGATTTCCTTCCCTCTAAACAATAATCTATTCAGCCTTTTCAAAAAGTCTGCCAGCTTTGTCATGACAGTGAAGCGTCTCAGCAGCTCTAACTCAGCCTTAAGCTTGGCCACATCAGCTGGGATGGAGGGGAGGAAGGGGTGAGGGGGCAGAAAACATAATCCCTATTCTTAGTGAATCACTTTTTTCATGCTTTATTTCTAAATTTGAACTGAGGCAATTGTCAATTGTATCTAGTGAACTTTCTACCTCAAAATAAATTAATACAAACTAAATAAAAGGGATTCACATTTTTTGTTGTTGAGTCACACATGCCAAAATAGACAGATATGCATGTATGCTGAGTGTAGAGTTTGCTGATAATTTGAAATGTAAGACAATGAATTGAAATTGAATTGAAATGTACATCCAGTAACGTTTCTCATTTTACAACATCCATGTCTGTACAGACTCATATGATATATAGTATGGGGCTGTACTGTTTGTTTGGTGACCTGGAAAAACCTGTGTCAGGATGCCAAGAGTAGAACTGTGGTACTACATAAGGAAGTCTGGAGTGGCATAAAAGCATGGTACAATACATGTATGAGATCTGTGAGACAGTGGTGAGGTATGCCAGAGGTATGACAGAGGAGTTCAAGGTGGAGGTGAGATAGTGATTAGGGATAAGCCCCATCTTGTTTGCTTTGTTGATATATAGGCTGACAGATTAGGTTAGACAGGAAGCACCATGGAGAATGATGTTTGCAGATGACATTGTGATCTGTAGTGAGAGCAGGGAGAAAAGGGAGGAAAACCTAAAAGAATGGCAATATGTCATGGAAAGGAGGAATGAAGGTTAGCCATAGGAAAACAGAATTGTGTTTGAATGTGAATGACCCAAGTGGAATGGAAAGGTTACAGAGCAGCAGTGGAGAGCAAGTCAAGGGCCACTGACAGTATGAAGAAGAGATGAAAAAACAGATGCAAGCAGGTTGGAACAGGTGGAGAAAGTGTCAGCTGTGATGTGTGATAAAAGTGTTAGCCAGAATTAATGGCAAGGTGTAAAAGACATAGGTGAGACCAGCATTGTTGCATGTTTTAGAGACAGTAGCATTTAAGAAAAGACAGGAAGCAGGGATGGATGTCACAGAGATGAAAATGTTGAGGTTCTCTTTAGGAGTGAATTGGATGGATAGGAACAGCAGGGAGATACGGACAACACAAGTTAGATGTTTTGGAGATGACGTCGGAGAGGCCAGACTGAGATGGTATGGACATGTACAGAGGAGAGATAGTGAATACATGGGTAGAAGGATTCTGAGATTGGAACGGGCAGTCAGGAGGCCCAGGGAATGACCAAAGATGGGATTTATGGATGGAGTGAATTTATAACTAGTCCACCTCTCTCCATTGCTATTTTCAGTTGGCTTGACAGGTCCACCTGCTGTCTTATTTGTGGAAGGTTTCATAACTAATCTTCAACACTTACCTTTGTATCAAGATTTCCAAACCTGAATGTTTTAAGAACAATGTCTGACTTTTGCAACCAATACGCCACCTATCATCTTTGTTATCACAGACAACAAGCACCCACATTGGCATCAGCATGTAATTTTTAAATGAAAATGCTTTAGCAGCAGCCTTTCCGTAATCATGCACTCATCATCTATATCATTTTTTTATAATTCTATCCTGCAGGGGTCACTAAGGGGCTGGAGCCAATTCCAGCAATCATTGCGCAAGAGGCTAGGTACATCCAGGACTGGTCTGCAGTCAAATAGAGGCACACAGCCTGTCACTCCTTCATTCAAGCGTCTGGGTAATTTATGGTCTCCATTTAACCTACTGCATGTTTTTGGACTTTGAGAGGAAAATAGAGAACCCGGAGGGAAACCCATGCAGAGTTGGGGAGAATATGCAAACACAGAAAGGACCCTTGTAGGAATCAAAACCAGGGACGCTCTTGCCGTGAGGTGGAAAAACTAACCACTACAGGACGGTGCTGCCCAGCTTCCCCTTATCATATGTAAATAATCATCTTCTGTGATTATATTCCTCAGTTAGTCACAAATGATAGAATGTCCTGAGGCTCTGACCAAGGGCGCAAGAGACTCACTTTTGAGGGTACTTCCAAAAGTATTTGGAATGTAGCAGCAGTCTGTAATCTGTTTGCAAAAATGGTAATCTTGAATGAGCTGAGGGAAACAGGACCGATTTGCATTGGCATTCTTCCTTTAATAGGGAAGGCCTGAAGTCTTCAGTTGGTGAAATAGGTAGCATTATTTTTTTTCGTCACGGCTCTGTTGAAATATAAAAAACAGAACCTTTTTTTTCTTTTTCTGCATTGCATTACAATGAGTGATGGAAACTGACTATTGACCATCTAGATATAGGATGTCATCACTAACCCTCTTCATATCATATATTTTTTTTAAGTCATACACAGGGCCACTTGATGTCTCATGATTTTTGATTGTACTACAATTAAAGTTGGTACCAGTTGTGACTAAAATAAAACATCAATAGTTTTTGTGTTTGAAAAACATGGGATGGTACACCCAATATCAAAAGCATTGCCTCAATTTTTTGGTCCATTTGTAGAAACCTTTGCTTGTTTACATTGTGGGACTGAATTGAGCTATCCAATCCAGGCTTAATTGGAAATTGGATTAAAAAATGTCTGATGGTAAAAAACATCAGACACAAGTCATATATTAATGTACTTTAGAACTTGAACCTTAAAGACCATATTTATATTCATTTCACTGCATTTCACTCGTGATTATCGATAACCCTAAAGAACAAAACTAAAATAAAACAAGATAGTGTTTTCTGTAATAATGGGGATGGAACATAGTACTTACAACAGGATGTTTGCGTGCAGGACAGACTTCTGAATGTGTCTTCAGTTATGTCAACCTGATAATAAGAAAAAAAAAATGTAGTTACATATCATCAATATCTGAATATTTAATAATTTCATTTCCATAGTTATGGCAGTCCTATGCCTGCGAGGGTCCACAAAACTACATAGCCAATTCTGCTGCAATTTGATGATAGGGTAGAGCAAGTATAGAAGTATATGCCCTATCTATTGCCATAGATTTGGTATTGGCCAGGAAAATAGTAGAGGCATGTTCATTGCTAGGGTTCTTAGACCCCCAGCTCTTAACCTGAATGTACGATTAGTCAAAATTGGATTTTATTAAATGAAGAACTGTGAATACAGAGGTCGATTACCATTGCATGGTATTTATTAAAATGACCTGCTGACAACTTTAAAAAAAAGGCTAACCCAAAAACTCAGCTCTGCTTTGGATTTGGACACATCAGTACAACAAAGCCATTACAATTTGATTCCCATCAACTGATGAGACCATTGGTAGCTAAACATT
>CAAKHD010009768.1:13365-31857 GCA_901007705.1 Fistularia tabacaria | reverse complement strand
TACGGCGACCACCGAGATCTACACTCTTTCCCTACACGACGCTCTTCCGATCTGAGGTTTGTATCTCAAGAAATCACTACAAAGGGGTGGCGGGGGGTCTTAAAATGTAACGTTTTAGAGCTTTAGCATTTTAGAGCTTTAGATTCCCTCTCACTAGACGCGCGCGCACGCACACATGCACACACGCACACACACACACACACACACACACACACACACACAAAGTGCACATGTGTTCTCATCAATACACCTTTCACAAGCCTGTGTCATGGGAGTGGGAATCTTTGCGTATTCTGGGAATACACTGCTCCAGCTCCATTATTCAGGAAACAATTAATGGAAAGTCCATGGGTGTGTGTGAGGTGTGTGCATGTGTGTGTGTGTGTGTGTGTGTGAGTGTGTGTGTGTAAAGCCTTGATGTAAAAAGCTGTTTTATTCAGAATTACTTTTCACTTCAAAAGCATTGATGTAACCCACGACCGCCCCGCCTATCAGCGGTCCAACCACCCGGCAGTTCCTAATGGGCCTTTGAGGCGGCGGCTGCACGGCGAGCCGAAGCCTGATGAGGTGGCTGAATGCGCCGGCGGCGGAGGAGGAGGAAGCACTACAGATACTGCGGTGAGGCATCTCTGTCATCGTGGCTGCTCCTGCCTCTGACACTCAGGGTGGGACTGGGATCACTTCGCGGCCTGTTTCCATCTTCTCAGACACCCAACTGACGGAATCCATCAGGGGACAAAAAAAAAAAAAAGGTCATCGACCAGTTAAAGACCAACTTATATATATATATTATTTTTTTTTGCAAAGGACTGGCTGCAAGTGTTGTTTTCTCTTTCAGTGAATACTTAATCGGTATGTTTACTCTGCAGTCCATTGTTGCATCTGCGGATGTATTATATTTCTAATACTTATGTTACTCCTCCTGAAGGATGAAAAAATATCTACTTTACCTGCTGCTATTATAGTTTTTTATTCAACTATTTAGTCTTTAAGGTTGAAACAATGTCCTAAAATTAATTCAAATCACAAAACAAAGGCTGACACAGTAGTGAGAACTTGAATGAAAACATGAATAGTTGTATGTTTCCGGATAGTGTGAGAAGGACAGGGTGAAAGGCTGTGCGTCTCTATATGAGCCCCGGCGATCGAGTGGCAACCTGTCCAGGACCCCTGCAGCCCTCAGCGCAGGATACGTTTAAAAAATTAAAAATGCTATACTCTGGATTATATGTCACAGTGCTCATCCTTCTGATAGGTTGCTTCAACTTTTTATCGATGAATTAGCTCTGCTCCCAATAGACTTCATTTCATTCATTCATTCATTCATTCATTCATTCATTCATTCATTCATTCATTCATACATTCACTCGTTGTGCTGCCAGTTTTAATTTTTCGCAGGAGTTAATTTTTATCTATTTTTTATTTTTTGACATTCATGCGACAGTTTCAATTTATAATCGTTACTAATTAACAATCTCGACTGCACTGTCCACTTTCTGCAGTCGGAATTGATTTCCCCATTTTGGGACAATTGAAGGTAAATTCTGTTTTATTCTTCTATTCGAATTGATTATTTATTCAACTTATATAGTGGTTGTTTGAAACAACTACATTGACCACCTAAAAAGATAATTGTTCTTCCAGACATACATGGGGCGTGTGAGATCTTTATATTGAGTAGATCATCCTTTCTAAAGGAATTGTTTGCCATTCTGAAACCTAGATGAATATATTTGTTCATAACCGTCTTCCCCACAGCTGCTGACATGGAAACAGATTGCCGTGGAGCAGACCTGGCAGGAGGAAGGCATAGGTGAGCAGGTGAGTGACGTTTACTGGGGAATTGCACTGACACAGGTGTCAGAGGTAGGCGTCCAAAACCAAAACATCGGCCGTAGGATTTTGCGGACTGACATACCCTGTCTCTTACACATGAATGATGGAGAGACAAATGGGGAAATACCCAGACGCTTGTTAGCGCTAAACAAGTATCCGAGTATTTTCCTCCGTAATAAACAACTTGCCAAATGACATAAACTCCCATTGATAAGTCAGTGGATAAATAAATAAATAAATAAATAAATGGAAGGAGAGCGGGGCACGTGGGTTGCGGCAGCGGAGGATACACAGGATAAGACTTAATGAACTGAATAAGACAGCGGGCTCTGTCCCCGACTCACCTCTGGGTAGGAGGTGGATGAGAGGCGGAGGCTGGCCGGCAGCCCTCCGTCGTTAACGGCGCCTCTCATCCCTTCGCACGTCGACACATTAAAAGCTGCATCCACAGGTCAGTGAATGCAAAAGGAACGGCGGCACGTGCCTCTTGTTTTCACTGCACCAACAGCATTCAACATTTCATATGCAGTACTTGTAAAAGCATTTTATTTGAAATGCCACTCACCATCATAGAGCTTTATGTGTATATGTGTGTATATATATATATATTTTATCTTAGCAAACAATATTTCCTTGGGTTGTCCAAACCCATGGGTGTTGGCACTCCAGGCATCTGGCATGTTAAATAACCGTCCTGCATCAGCATGCTTTAGTGATATATTCCGCTTTATTTAAGTGTCACTTTTTGTTGTCTGCCAACACGCACGGTGTACGCTCACAGACACAACAATCCAGTTCTCCTATTTCTCAGCCGCCAACAAAACACGGTTGGTGATTTTTTTTATTTTTTTTAAAGGACTTACTTACAAACATTGTTCCTAGAGGGAATACAGTATCTGTCCTCAATATCTGAACGAATCAACTTCTTACACGGCCAATGGATACTAATGAACCCGTGTTGTTCCCTAAGGTTTTTTCAAGTCCTGCCAGATGCAACCACAATTGAGCCAAGCATTGTTCACTAAGCACACACACACACACAAGGAGAGAGAGAGGGGATGAAACACAAAGTCGTACATGGAGAAACTTACAAGTAGTTCCTCGGAAACACTGCATATGAATCGCTGCGTCTGCTGAGGAAGTAAATCATTCATACAGATTTTTTTTACTCCCTCTCTTTTCTCATGAGCGATTCAAATCAGCAGCAGTAACGTGATATATCTGCAGCTCACACATTTCTTGTCGTTTCGGTAAATCTCCAACCTGTCTTTATTTTCACATCCCCGCAGCTGTTATCCCGACCCATCAGCAGCATCGGTGTTGGTGCGCGGCCCAAAATCTTCCCTTCATGAGCTGTGAGGCCCGGCCTTCTAGATTTCCAATAATCATTCAAACCCTTCTGAGGGAGGAAAACCAAAGACAGACAACTTGGTCTCAAAGAAAAATCAAATGCGAGGTCTTCATTGTGCGTTCACCGGCAGGCAGGCTGATCATTTGTCGACCTCTTTACGAATTGATGTCCCACGCCTTAACTACCTCATAACTCGTCACTGTATGCTATGCTTAGCGGTTTGGTGTGTATCTGATATGCACCATTTCACCTTACCGAAAGTCTATTGCTAAGCAACGAATATTAATTTTAACCGTTCCATGCGTGTGGAAAACAAAAGGGGCAGGTGCCAGGCTGCAATAAACAGGAGATGATAAAGAATTGAACAAACACAATATGGCAATGGAAAAAAAGAACAGCAAATTACAGAGGCTGTGCATTGACGACCCCGCCCCTGCAATGGATGAGGCACTCCATCTATTTTCTGTGTGTGTGTGTGTGTGTGTGTGTGTGTGTGTGTGAGTGTGTGTGTGTGTGTGTGGGGGGGGGGAATCAAACATAATGTGATGAGATAGTAATTGGAATAATAGACCGGATTTGACACACTGCAAGATATATGGATGAAGTTTGAGCCAATTAATTATGTCCATGAGCAGAGAAAAGAGAGATGTATTAGTTTCCTTTGTTTTAATGACAGAAAAAAAAATGGGCTCAGTGTCCCTACAGGATGAAACTCCATTTGCGAATATATCGTAACTTGGACGCATCTGTTGGCAGGCCCTCGTACAACAAGCTGATCATCCAGGCAAAGACATGATGCGGCTACTTTAGCCGCAAGATGCTTTTCTTTGCTTTAAATGCAATAATAAACCCAATGCATCTCTACATCGTTACCACAAGCTTATCAATATTGATAAGGGCATTAGCGTAGTCACCAACATACGTGAAAGAATCTCACTTACCCATCTATTAATAATCCTCTGCGCTGTGTCTGTTTGGGTTAATCAAATAGCACGTCAGAGAAAACAGGACGCCCTTGATGCTAGATTGTGATTGATGACCAGCAAACTAAGAAAGAGAATGTGTGTCAGAGACTGAGTACACTGACCTCCATAAATCTCGGCGCGAGGCTTGGATGCATGCAGGGGCCACATTGTTACATGCACCCAATTTTCATCTCAGGATTTATGGCAAGGATGAGTAGCATTTTCCCAACAATCAATAAGCTGTTCTTGGGGACGGTTTGTCGACCTGCATAAGTTACTGCGCCGCCTCGATTTGCATGATGTAGTAGCGCGATTTTACTGCCGAAAAAATTGCCTTTGCCTTTTACCACTGTAGCTGCGGTCATATGTACGCTTCCGCGATAGAATACTGTTCAGATCCACCCGGTGTGCCGAACCATCTTGCCTTGCTATCTACCCCGATGCACCCTAGTTATCTGTTCCTATGCCCCCCGCAATTGGATCATATTTTTACAGATCCAAGTGGCAGCTGATAAGACTTGCTTGGCAGATGTGACCAGGAAAAATTAGCACAATGGGTGCCATTGAACAGACTGGGAGCTTTTTTTTCCTTTTTTCTTCACAACCCCAGATGGAGCCCCATAGAGAAAAGGGAAATTATACAACATAAATGATGACAAAAAGATTTCCTTTCTACAGGCCTCTTGCTCGGATGAGGACCAAGAGTGAAGGACTGGAGCAGTCTAGGTTTTGTCAAGTGCTATGATTTTGTACGGTGGATCGGAGCATTGACAGCCTTGTGAGGAAATCTCACACGAAATGACTGAAGCACACCAACATGATGTTGACTTAAAACTCTAAGTACGATTCAGGGGGCCATATATAGATATATATCTGTGAAAGTTGTCGGTCATCCAATTCATGGTCGATCGTTGTCCAATTTTACCATGGTAACTGCACATGTAATGAGAAACCGCTAACTGATAAATGCTTCTGTGGAGTGACAGCGTTGTATTCTCAACACTGTACATCCCTCATGCGACTACCCGAGTATGGATGTGCTTTTGCCAAGCAGAGCCTGACCAGCTGCATCGCATTTAAAAGTCAAGACTCTTTTCTTTCAAACCCCCGGCTCTACTCGTTCCAACCTACTTTTACCGGTCTGAAGCACAGAGCGATAAGTCTTTGATGTTGACCAGGTGTGAAGGAAGAACACCGAGAACTTCACGGATGGGGAGGATGAGTAAAGGTACGGGGGATTCTTATAAACTTCCTGGGTTTAGAGTAAGATATGTCGATGGGCCCCAACTGCGTGCTGGCCACCTGACTTCCATTCCCTTTCCCAGAGTTTGATGCAGACAGATATTCCATCTCCATTTTAGATGGAGGCAGTCATGTAAATCCTATCATGAGTATGGTTGATGTAAAGTGCAACTGCAAAACTACAGGCATAGCACTGAAATACAGATGGGATCATTTTTCAGTCTTGTGAAAGTTCAGCGATGCAATATTTTGTTTTTTGACTCTCACACTTCTACAGCATTACTGGCTCTGAGCTATAGAAGTGTGGTTCCAGACTGTGGTCGTACCCGTGTTTTAAATGTAACTCAGAAGACTATGACCTCTTCAATTTATACGTTTCTGGAAAACTTGAAAAACTACAAATGTTTCCCAGAAGATACTCTGCTGCCTCAAGGGATGGCATCTACCATATGGCATAATCCGGCGCCGTCGGTGGCAGTTGTTGCTGTTAAACACTTTAAATACATGTGATCATTTAGCACAAGCAGACACAAGCCAATTCATCCCTTCTGGTCTGCAGACAGAATAGTCACAAAGCATGCCGTTTCGAATCTCTCAAAATTCTTCTGTATAGAATCTATTTCCACATAAAAGCTCTATCTACAATGTCCCCCATCATTTGCATAGGGTGATGATAGCGGGCTTATTTTGGAGAGAACTGTTTAGCAGATGATGGTGATAGCACCGGAGGTGGAAGGAAAAGAGGGGGAGAAAAAAGTATTCTTACTTGAGGCAAACGATTATAGATGAGTTGCCTGTTGTAGAGGAGGATTGTCACCTTCATCGCTATCATTAAAACCCTTAGTTCTCTGGGGGCATACAGTATGTGCCTCCGCATGCGCCGGTTTAGCTCCACAGCTAATCAACGGATAGCTTGGAACCGGTGTTTCCAGCAGTCAATGCCTGACTCCAAGAAGCTCTTGCTGCAAATCCTCCACCTCCAATAACAGATTATATGATATTTGCATGAACCAGATGCAAATGGAAGTGCCTTCGGTTCAACGCATCACAATTAGCCCCTCTTCAAAATGGCAGTTTGGTTTGGGGCTATCACTTGTCCAATACACGTCTACAACAGTGAAGAACCAGTACTCTGCGAATGAGCTTCCCAGATATACATCGTTTTGATATTACATTTCTTATCAAACTGACCAGTTCATTCATCATTTGTACATTTGTTTGTTTGCAGAGCGGCAGTGACTCAGTTGGTAGAGTGAGAGTCCTTCCAGCAAGAAAGTTGCCGGTCCGATACTTCGCATGCCAAAGCACACTTTTGGCAGGATGGTCTGGTTAGTGCCTTGCATGGTGGCTCTGCTGCTATCAGTTTGTGAGAATGTGAGTGGGTGAAAGGAATCCAGAGCAATGAGCTTCAAAACCGCTATAGGCGGAGACCATTTACATGTAAAAAAGGCTGCTGCATTCTGTAGGCCCTGAATTACAAGACGGTGACTGGCACATTTCACTGGGCGATACAAACAAAACCAGACTGTCCTTTCGAAGGCGCGGCTTCACCAAGGTGTAGCGTGTAGCTTCCCTCGCTATAACTCAGTTCAAGTCAAGGATCGCCTGGCTTCCCTCACATTTCTGATATTTCAATGATGACTTCAGAGAAATCAAGAATTGCTGAACACATTTGTGGATGCCGTGTTTGGCTAAAGCTGATAAATGACTCCGATTGTTATCGGTGTCTGACAGCAGCACGGGAGGTTACGAGTGTGAGTTTCCGTCAGCAGATTAGATTGAGTGTTTGAAATAACATCGCCGCAAAGTTATCTGAATATTAGCAGTCATTCATGACTACGTATCAACGGAATGATACGCTATATTTCAACAGACCGCATGGAGGGAAAACAGAAAAGCTTTATTTGCTGCCATTTAACTTGATATTTATGGATGGAAATCCTTCGTTCGGATGCGGCGAGCCATCATGTCTACAGCCGTCATTCGGCCCGAGATTATAACTGCCAGAAAAATAGGATAAGAAATGCCATTACACTCAATTTCCCTGAAGAAAAATGTCACTTCAGCTTGGAGACACCAGCTAAAGTGGCCACTAATGAAACTAATAACATGTTGTTAGGTTAACCTGTAGCTGCACACAGAAAAAAATACTTTCATGCCAGTAAGAAAACTGTCAGACATGTACTTCACAGAGAAGCTAACAATGAGTTTGTAAGTAATTGCAAGTAGTTAATTTTGGTTATATTCATTTAAAACATAAACTAATATATTTTTGAGAAAATAAATGCCCTTCAGTCCTCAAGAATCATTTACTCATCGTGATCATCCACACAGCAGGCAAGGATGATGCTGAAATAGTTTTAATTGGTGGCTAATATGTTCAGGAATATTAGCCAGCTACTGAATGAACAGCTAGGATGTTGCGCCCAGCTAGCGGTTTGATCTAAATATTCCACGCCGGCTGCGTTTGGTGGCAATCAAACTCCTTTGCAAGGCTTGGGTTACATCTTTATCAAGTAAGAAAACCTCTGCAAGAGATGAAACTCATAATTTATTTGTAATTCATTGACATTCACTTGGACGTCTATTGTCAAATGGTGGGGGAGGTATAATGTCATAAATATATAGCAAAAGCTTGCTGTGCAGTTTTGATAACAGTGCATGTTCAAATAAGAGTACAGTATTTGAAACAAATTTCAGCGCATTTTATTCAATTGTTTTGTTGACATTTGGATCTATGAGAGCCTCCCTGCCTTTTAATAAGCAAAAAGCAGGAGAGAGCCCCACCCAACTCCACCCACCCCCCCGACCCCACTGGGTTCAGAACCGAGTCAGCGACACTGGCGACAGAAAAGACATTGATTAAGTCGGACACAGCATGCGACTGGGAGTGGTGTGTTTGAGTGTGTGTGTGTGTGTGGGGGGGTGCATAGATGGCTGTGCGGAGGAAACAGGAAGTGAGGCTAGAATTAGGCAGTTAGAATAAGAAGCCATGATGGGATGTGTTTGTGGATCGCGGAGGGAAAATAAGCTGCCCGAATATAACAAGGCAGTGTGTCTGTGTGAGCATGTGTGTACGTGACCTGTCTGAACTATTTATTTGTTGTTTATGGCCGAGCAAAGGGTGGATTTCAAGTCTTTTAAAGTGTGTGCATAAGACAAAGCAGGTAAACTCTGATATTTCACTGCAGCATCCAAATGACATCTGAGCTAAATCTGCACACTCAAAGAGTTTCACAGTTTTTTACATTTGACTCGAGAATGCCCATCCAATGTTACTTGACATTTAACAGTAAAATGCACTGACAACTGCAGGAAAAAACAATATTTTTTATTGAAATTATTTTAACATAATGTGTGAATGCATGCTGGAGCTAAATGCAAACAGTTGAAGAAAGTATTGAGGGTAAAATCCTGGATTGGCTTAAGAAAAGAACACACAGCAGGGGTATTAAGCCCAGCCATGATACGCTGTTGAAAATATATGGCTCGGTTGCTGAACGTCAGCCGGCGCGCAGCCACACCGTTGTTTGTACCTCAGTAGAGCGCTCTGCACCTGCATCTTGTCTGTGGCCGGTGGTCTCCAGGAAGGGATCGAAGAAACTGCTTCTCTCTCTTGTTTTTATCCCGCGTATTTTCGTTGCTCATTCAAAATCAAGCTTTTGTTTTGATTCTCCGAGATAAAGACAAGGTATGATGCGTACACTCTTGAGTTTAAATATGTAATGCATAGATGTGTGTTTGTGAGAATTAGCGGTCCATACATTCATTACCATTTGAATGTCTTGATGCGTTCTAATGGCCATGAACTGAAGGGGCACAACATCCCGCAACCGAATAAAGAGCCGACGTGCCAAAGAGTTGTGCGGACTGCAGAGGGCAGTGATGCAACAGCTGCTGGCAACGGTGGCCCATTAAAAGACAGGACGATTAAAAAAACAAAAAAACTTCCCTGTCATGGCAATGATTTATTCAGCGGGGCGCCGTTTAAGGGAAATCAGATAGAAGTAGACTGTTTGCTTTGCTTGAGCTGGCCTTTTCATTCATGTTGATAAAACGTATCTCGCTAATCTTTAACATAAACTTCGCTTGTGCATAATCAATAGCGGACCAGCCATGTGTGAGGTTCACGTTGCGCTTTTTCCACACACGTCATTATCTCATTTCACCATGTTCCCGCGTTATTAACATGCGAGGGGGCACCTGTTGTCTGCCGATGCCGGCACGTGATTTATTGCGGCCGGGTCGGCGAGATCCAACATGCTCTTTGAATTGAACTCAGTATCCGCTCTGGCAAAGAGGCACGACGCAACAATAACCGCGTGACAATGGAACGCAGTGCAGACGACTATCCCTCTCCATCCTTCATAAAAGCCGGCATTAGTGTGATGTGTGTGTCGTTTCCCCGCATTTAAAACAGAAAATCCCTGCAGGAATGCAGACGGTAATTAAGCGGCAGCATACAGATGGTGTTTAAACAGCAATCCGCTGGGGGGGCGGGGGAGTCAGATCAAATTGACACTAAGCTAAACAAAATATAGCGTGTGTTGTGAATGTGTCACATTTTTCACTCAGTCTGACAGGTGTGTCATGTTCAGGGCTGCGAGCTGCTCCTCCAGCTGAAAAGGGTCCCCTCGCGTCACAATGACATCTCGAAGGCGTCTAAGTCGCCGAGAACACAAAGCGTAGGCGTCGTTAGGATCTGGGAATATCGACGAATCAGGTGGCGAAAGGGCACCGGTCAGGAATGAGGACAGAATTTTAAAAAAATGAATGAAGAAACTGATTAAGATTTGCGTTTCATTCTCTCAAGGCTGGCCTCTAAGCCAGCTGTCATTGGGCGGGGTTCACCCTGGACCAATCACAGGCCCACATATAGAGACATACACCAGCTTGTCTGGGCATTCGAGGGTCTCCAACAAACCTCCTGCATGTTTTTGGACTATGAGAGGAAACCCGAGCAGACAGGGAGAACATGGAGACTCCACACAGAATCAGAATCGAACCAGGGATGTCTTTATGAGGCGGAAGCGCAAAGCAGTACGCCACAGCGCCGGCCTTTGTGAAGCTGTCACTGTTTTCTCTTTTGGACGTAAAAAGCTTCTGCTCTGCTCCTACGGTCGTGATTGTAACGGAAGGTGTGCTCTTGACAAAATCCTGACTCCATGCACTTTAAAACTGTCATCATTGCAGAAAAAAATGCCACAGACTTTTCTCAGGGCTGGAAATTTGACAAGATGGCCAGTTTTCACACACAATATTTCAGATCAGCCTGACTGATGACAGAGAGCTGCAACTCAAACTTGAACTTGAACCTCAGCTGTTTGTCTTTCAGAATGGCCTCGAGCTGTTTGTAGCTGCTGTTTATGTTTTTACTCACCAAGCTTAAATGTTCAGTCTATCTTCATTTTGCTTTACTAATAATTGACCAATATTTGGTTGGTGATGGGAGTGATTGTTTATGACTACAGTATATTGGATTCTTATCTCGTCTTGCGGTGATGTAGCATTTTGCCATCCGCAGCTATAAACTGAACTGGACACACAACACTGATGCCCTCTACAGGAAGGGTCAGAGCAGGATGTTCGTCCTGAGGAGACTGAGGTCGTTTGGTGCCTGCAGCTCCTCGAGACCTTCTACCAGTCTATGGTAGCCAGCGCACTCTTCTTCGCTATCGTGTGCTGGTGAGGCGGTGCCAGGACTGGTGAGGTCAACAGGCTCAACAAGCTTGTGAGGAAAGCCGGCTCGGTGTCGGGACTGAACCTGGATCATATCGAATCGCTGGCAGTGGGGAGGGTGAAGGACAAACTGGGAGCTATCCAGGACAATCCTTCCCAGCCCCTGCACGACGAGCTGTTGATGAAGGGCAGCTCGTTCAGCCGACGGCTCGTCCCACACAGGTGCAGAACTGAACGCTTCAGACGCTCCTTCGTGCCCACGGCCATCAGATTGTAGAACAGCAGTGTGGACGGGACACAACTTTGACTGTTTGGAGGTACATCCGTGCAACCACCACCTCACTACTAACTCGCTCACACGTGTCGTGCCTTAACTCCGCTGTCTATTGATATCACTCCATCGCATCCTGTTTATCGTTGTTATTGTTCGTTTGTCGTTGCCACTCTGTCTTTATCCTTGCCCTTGTTGTTGTCGATTTTGGTTGTCTACTCTACTCTCACCCTTGCTGTTTATTTATTTATCCTAATATTTATCTACTTTTTTTGACATTTTGACTCTCTGTCTTTAATTATTTATATTGCTTTTAATTGTTGATTGCTTATTTATATTTAGACTATTTATTCATATTGTTATGTTGCACTGCTGGGACAAAGGAACGTCCCCTATGGGGACCAAAAAAGTACTATCTTATCTTATCTTATCTTATCTTATCTTATCTTATCTTATCTTATCTTATCTTATCTTATCTTATCTTATCTTATCTTATCTTATTAATGCATCGCTGGCAGCCAGGAAGAAATCTTTACACATCGCACCGATGTCACCGAAAAACATATTTATCCTAAACACCCTTCTGATCATCATGAAGGTGTTGTTCAGCTGTCAGCAACGTTCCATTGATTCACTTCCTTGTTGTTGTTTTCTGCTTCTCTTGTTGACCCATGCTGACTTTATTACCAGTATTTCCCATCATTTCCATGACCTGATAACTATATTGTCATCTTTTGTTCATTCGTGTTGGTCAAGCTTGGGAACAAATGTGCAGTTGTTTCCATGAACTCTTCTCAGATCTCCCTGCAAGGATATTTTCCAATATCTTACTTTTTTTCTGAGATGAAGTGAGTGTCGAAGAAAGTGCTTTGTTGAGCTGACAAAGCCACGAGCTTACTCATACCAGACAGGTTGTAGCACTCTGTTCTTGCTCCTGGCATCCTGCCCCTTCATTCATGTTCTTCCTAGGAGCTGCTAAATTGGCTACACATGCATGCCTTTGCTGACCACGTCTCGGAAACAAGGTAAGTCGTGGGGCTCGGGAGGGGCGGGGCACGGGGGTGGGGTGGGGGATGGATGTTCTTGGCAAATGCAGATTGGTCAGTTGATTGGTCAGAACTCAATAAATCATCATTCACAGATAAGCACAGTGCTAAATGCTGGGAAAAGCTGTTCACTGAAATGAGTTTAAAGAAAAAGCCCGCTTTGAAGTGACACAATGGAGAAAAGTTTGGACCAAAACACAATCATTACGATTCAACCCATACGACGTTCGATGTTAAAGAAACGCTACACTTCGAAATCTGGTGCTGGGAATCTGTGACGGTTTCCCTGCCACGCCACGCACCCCAAGAAAGAAAGAAAAGAGAGATCCAGCTGAAAGGAATGCTGTTCTCCAAGGCGACGGGGTTCCAGTGTTGGCCGAGACCAGTGAGTATTAACGATGGTGAATCAAGTAGCACATCATCTGCAAGGCTTTAAACCACGAGCAGAAACGGTTGGACTTGTTGCTCAGGTTGAGAGGAGAGGCACGCCTCGGGGGAGCAGGAGGAGCAACCGGCGAGGAGAGGAGAGGAGGGCAGCTTGTTGTGGAAAGTGAATTAGCTTCAGCCACAGCTAAGATGGCAGTATTACAGGCTCCCAGTCTGAAAAATCCTTATCAGAAATCCACAGATGGCATGAATTACTTTCATGAAACAGAAAAAAAATAGGAGAATGGAATCTGTCAGCGGCTCAGACCCCAACGCAAATGGATGCGGTATAAGCTTGGATCTTGAAAACCATCTCCGCAATACAAGCTGACATGACACGGACATTACTCCCAGCAAAGGGAAGCAGACAACGCGATAAATCCGTCTCGAAACATGAACAGGGTCCTGGGGAACAACAAAAGGAAATAAAGGCAGCACTTTCGGTAACAATCAACAATCTACAAAAAAGAATAAATGGATGGGGTGAAAAATCAGACCGTACCATTTTGCATTTGGCGCGGTTTAGAGGGCTTAATGATTCAGTGTGTGTCTGCCAGGAATTGGTTCCTGAGTGTGGCCCCGCATTGGCAATGAGTCTCCTACGGGCACACTTTGGTGATTACAACAAAATAGCAATCGTTGACACACAAAAAAAGCTTTGGCTTGACAAACAATGAAATCACGGATTGAAGAACTCTACTGTGTTTAGGCACTGGATAAACCAGTAAATATGAGCGGCATCGTACCGTGCCTCGCTGCACGTACGAAAACTTTGGCATCCACAATTTGTGACTTAGCTTTCAATCTCAGCAGATTGCATTTTATAAAAGACACACAAACTCCACATCATACTTGGCTCTATATAGTATAATATATCCATCCATCCATCGTCTGCAGTTTCTCCTGCACTCGTGGGGGATGCTGAGCCTGTCCCAGCGGTCATCGGGCGAGAGGCGAGGTTCGCCCTGGACCTCGCCTCTCGCCAGTCAACCGCAGGGCCACATACACAGACAGAAAACATTCACTCACTCACTCATTCGGGTGAATTTTTCCCAATTGTTTTCCAGTTAACCTGCTGCATGTATTTGGACTGTGGGAGGAAACCGGAGAACCCAGAGGAAAACCCACGCAGACACGGGGAGAACATGCAAACTCAAAATCATACTTGGCTCAAAATAGTATAATGTATGCTAACAAAAAAAACAACAATAAAAACCTTTAGCAAAGTCAGAAGTATCAGGCAGGTTCAAGAACACCAGACTCAGCCTCACTTTGCAGAGAAGGAAATGGAGTCAACTGCACAACTTAAGAGTTCATCATATTCACACCGTGCTATTGTTGAAGGCCATCAACAGCGGCTCGTCCTTGTCTCGTTCTGAAGGTTAGCATACAGCTCGGTTACGATCTAATCTGAGACAATTTCTAGTCTTTGCTGGAAATAAAGCATACCAGAAATAACCAGCCGCAGAGCTTCACAGACCCCATCAAATTGATTGAGCACCTTGTCAGAGCTCTCCGACCTTATGTTTGTTGACATTCATGACAATCTCGAGAGCAGGTTCAGCAACGGGCTCGCAAAACGACGTTGTTGGAAGGATCGATATGGGAAAGTGTACCTGCTGATCTGCCATGGTGAAATCTGCCAGCAGAAAACAGCATTGAGGAACTTCCAAACATCTCTCACGGCTCTGAGGCACCTCGAAAACTCCTGCACTCCATGCCAACATATTCAGACATTATTATCACGTATAAACCTCGTACATGTATTTCAAAATTGTCAATATATTCTTAGTAAGTACGTAGACACATAGAAAGAACACCTTGGCAAATTGATTTCACACAGGAGTTGGCAAAGATCATCTATCTACCTAGCTAGCTACCCATCCATCCATCATTTATCCATCCATCTTCTGTATCTATCTATCTATATGAACCAACCATTGTAGACCAAAACACAGCTAAATATTGCCTAGCCACAGTATCATTTGCCTGAGAAGTTTGAGAGGAGGTTTCACATCCTGGGAGAGTCCAGAGAGCTGCAGGCCTTTGACAGTCTTCTGGTCACTCGGTGGAGTTCCGGGAATGTAAATGTGTAAATGATTCAGTGCAAACGCTCATCGGAAAACAAAACGAATAAAAAAATATTTAAAAAGTCAGAGGCTACGGGAAGTAAGCTTTTCATATTCATGCCAATGCTTGTGAGAAGCACTTAACATGGACACTGCTGAGCTTGCTGTGCTTCATATAGATAGATAAACAACAACACAAGTAAAGGCTATTTAATCCTTGGAAGGTCATCCCCAGTTGCAGGAATGCACAGAATATTAAGAGTATTTACACGGTTTGCTAATGATCTGCTCCACAGCAACCGTTGGTGTCCCTTCTGCGATGGTGAGTGGAATATCTGTGTTTAAATTACAAGAAATGCTGACCAATCGGTATGACAATGAGTTCAGTGAGGAGTCTGTGGGAGAGAAGGAACTTTAAGATGGAAATTGTGAAATGCTCAGCAATACTTCAGGGGGGAAAGCGGTTCTTGATATTACATTTTAAAAAACAAGGCGCTCCGTCTGTCTACTTAGCATCTACTGGACGAGCAAAGGAAGCCAGGGTTTGAGGCGGCGTTGGCCTTTCTCAGCCTCCTGCGCCTAAATGAAGAGACGGCGGGCAGAAACCCCAAAGCAATCAGTGTTTTACTGCCATATCCTGAGGCTAAGCAAGAAAATACCAACTCCACAGCGGAACTCCATGAAACAAGGGAAACACACCAGACCGAATCTGAAGAAGACAGACAGAGGATTCCAATTACCGAAAAGTATTTGCTAAGACAATGACCAGGTTGGTAAAAGTCCCATATATGAATTATGTTGTTAATTGCCCTCCATTGTTTGTCTCAAATTTAACGAATTTATGATTTCTCCGTGATTATCATAAGGCCCAGTGGCTAACGCTGGAGATAGAATTCAAATTAGCTTCTGAGACAAAATAATTTATTTTATTCTTTCATTTTATCTATTTATTTTTAATTCAGTTTTTGTTTATCTGCACTGTCCCAAATAACAAAATAATGACTTGAACCAAATGAATGAGACCAGATAGTTTGCATGAATGGACCCTTCCCTCTCGGGTTCCCCTTACGCATACAAAAAAGGGAGCTATTTTTTCGAAACCATCAATATTATTTCCATTTTTCTATCAAAGGTTCCATTTGAAAAAAAAATAATAAGAAAAACATAAAAAAATATATAAACAATTGGGAATAAAAATAAGATTACTGCTTAGGAGAGATAAATCTCTACTGTGCAGTAATCTGTTGAAAAAAAATGGATAGTTGTACATATATCTGTTTGATTCATTTTTATTTGTGGAAAATTGATCTTATAACTGTTTCTGTGCTATGCTAACATTCTATCGACCTGGCTTTACTGATGTCCTCACAATTTAAATTATATCAACATTTGATAGTCTTCATAACACGGTTCATCACTTTCAGCCGAAATAATTTACGACGGCGAGCGAAGAAGAATCACGGGATCAATAGCGATGCTATAAGACATTTTTTTTTTATAACATTTGTTACTTTTTATCACAGGACCGTTATATTTTTAATAGCGAAGAAAGAAAAAAAGGTCAACGCCAAACTGTCATCTCATGAGGAACAAAGTGGTTTTTCATTAAATCTACTAAGCTTGCTGTGGATAAAATTATTACCTTTAAAATTATACCTCCAGAGCATTTTGTGGACAACGAATGGCAGCAACCGACCCCGGGACAGGTGCTGGACAACAAAACCAGCAAGAGCTAAGGCCGCTGTTGAGAATGCCTCTGTCTTTGGAAGAGAAGATTGGAGGAGGGATATTGCAAAATAGACGTTTCTACCCAACTGCGTGACTGACGGGTAGAAGTTCACATGAAGGTGAATCCTGATTTGGCATTAACTGCTTTGGGTAAAAGAGACAGTCTTTGTAGCAACATACAAAAGTAACTTGAAAATTGATCACATGAATTTACGATGAAGTAGCTCATGGTAATTCTTTGCTTTAGGCGGTTTTGTTATAAACGCTACTTCCCCGCATTGGTCCGGAAACAGAGGTGTCTGGGAGCAGCTGCAAAACGAACCCCGCATACGTCTGTAGCTCAGCGTCACAAAAAGAGGGTTTATCATCAATAGCGATGCATTTCGCAAAATAAAAGTGTGAAATATTTCTTTGAATTACCTCAAAACAGATAATATAAAAGAACAAGACAACACTTTGAGCCAGTTTATATGATTAACCGAGCATTCTCACGATGTTTCGATAAAACTGTCAAGATGTGGTAAGCTTTCCCTAATGTGCTTATTATTACATTCAATTTCTGTTGATTTTATTCCGGGGGGGTCAGGGGGTGTTTTGGTTAGGTCGCTGGTTCAATTCCAACAGGACGCCTTTCTGTGTGGAGTCTCCATGTTCTCCCCGGGTTTCCTCCCAAAGTCTAAAAAACATGCAGGGGGTTCACTGGAGTCAAAGTCGAAGTCAAAGTCAAAGTCAGCTTTATTGTCCATTTCTCCGCATGTACTGGACATACAGAGGAATCGAGAAGACATTTGTCAGAGTCCCACGGTGACATGAAATTAACAAGATAATAATAATAACAGAGTGCAAATTAGCAGTAAAGTGCGCTGTCACATAAAACAGTAAACATTAAACTATGAGGTATGAAGTATAAAATGCGTGCAGATACAGACTGATATTCGCCGGCATGAGAAGGTTTTTTCTTTTTTGTGTACAGTTTAGGGCTAAGGCCAGTAGGTATTTCCTATAATGGGAGATGGTGTGGCGGACAATAGGGGACGTGGCCTCTCACCCCACGGTACCAGGGGCTGGGGCATTATGGCCCCAGACCCTTTGGACCTGCCACAATGGCTCAGTAGCAGCATGATGGTTTCTATCAGTGCAAAGTAGGTGTGGTGCAAAAAAAAAAGTGGAA
Source organism: Fistularia tabacaria (assembly GCA_901007705.1). NCBI lineage: Eukaryota > Metazoa > Chordata > Actinopteri > Syngnathiformes > Fistulariidae > Fistularia > Fistularia tabacaria. Next base: position 14,073 of record CAAKHD010009768.1, on the reverse strand, counting down.
ATGTTTTGATATATTATATGAGTCCAGTAGAGAGTGGGTGAGAGTTCGGCATCCGGGGATTCGGGGGGTGCAAAGAATGAAGACAGCCTGGTGTATGAAGCTGTTGGTGAGTGTGGTGGAGCGTGCCCGGAAGCTCCGGTACCTTCTGCCTGAGGGCAGGAGGCTGAACAGGCTGTGTGCTGGGTAGCTGGCGTCGCTCTCGATCGAGGACGCTTTACGAGTGAGGCGGGTGGTGTGAGACCTTGAATCGGCCGGCCCTGAGAATGAATGACCGGATGGTTGATTGTCTCTATGTGTGGCCCTGCCATTGACTGGCGACCTCTCGCCCAATGACAGCTGGACTCGACTCCAGCACCCCTGAGTGCAGGAACAGTGGTATCGATGGATGAATGAGTGAATGAATGAATTAAACGAGGCAAACAAGGCATCTCATTATTAAGGTTTCGCTCATCAAAGATTTCATTAAGATTTCATCAGACTTATTGCACCTATGGGAACGTTCCCCACCTCATCATTACTTATTTACTTGTGTGTGTGTGTGTGTGTGTGTGTGTGTGTGTGTGTGTGTGTGTGTGTGTGTGTGTGTGTGTGTGTGTGTGTGTGTGTGTGTTGTTTTATAGTGTCTGTGTGTGTGTGTGTGTTTGATACTCTGTGCGTGTTTGAGTGTCGGGGGTGGGGCGTTATGGTGGACGGGGGTGGGGAGGAGGG
>CAAKHD010009768.1:0-13345 GCA_901007705.1 Fistularia tabacaria | reverse complement strand
GCACCTATGGGAACGCTCCCCACCTCATCATTACTTATTTACTTGTGTGTGTGTGTGTGTGTGTGTGTGTGTGTGTGTGTGTGTGTGTGTGTGTGCGTGTGTTGTCCTTTATAGATGTCAGTCCCATTTTTTGGGCAGTTTGAATAAGTGATTGAGGTAAATAGATGCCTGGAACATTCCACCCAGACGGCTGCCCTGAGGGCGTTCTGGTGGCGTTTGGACTAACAGACACACCCGGAATTAATGATACCGTATCTGCAACTGCTCACAAATAAATGCCAGTGCTTAAGTCGATGCAAAGGAGAGACCTTTTGTGAAGTACTTAGTTTATTCGTTTCTACCTCTCAATGCATAAAATGTACGTTTTAAAATAAGCTGATTTCGAACTGTTGCCAACAACAGGACAGAAACAGTGAGAAAAATCACACACTATAAATACACAAAAGTAGTTTTTTAACCCCTGGAAATCCGAATTCAGCCCTAGAATTCCATATTTTATAAGAACACATTGCGGCCTTTATGATTATTTACATCAACCCAATCGAGTACACAATAAAAAAATATTTTGAAAAAATATATATAAAAACGATAAAAACACTCGGTCCGTCAAACCGGATTTGATTTGGTGCCGTGGCTGCAATGGACAGATTCATAATGATCTCACCCTTAGTCCTTATCCTTGTTGGAAAAGAAACATTTTATTGTACTTCACTTGCAATACACCTCTAAAAACACGGCGCCAAAAGACTCCCATTTCTCAGAGAGCGCGTGAATGAGAAGATCTTCCAAAACCATACGAAACATGACGGCTGACAAATGTAATAATTATGTCATGGCGTGTAATGACAGAGAATTAATCATCTCATCTCAGCCTGTAAATCCAGAGTAGATTAGACACCGAGCTCAAAGCTAAGTGTCAGACGGTTCCTTTTCTCCAAAGCGCTTCAAACAACACCGGATTTTGTAGTTGTCCGAGAGAAGGCAAAGTTGCTAAGAAGAGCCCAGAGCAAAATCAACTTAATCTTTTGTTCGGCTGCAGACCGCCGTTCTAACATTTCACACTCAGCGTTGTGAATTATTGATACTTTCTTCCCGACTCGTCCATCAGCTTCAATTGCGCTCGCAAGAGATTAAACAAGCCCTTAGCCATCTGAGAGAGTTGAATAGCCCAGGCGGACAGAAAAATAGCACATATAGCTTTGAAACCAAATAATTAAGTAATAACAATAGTGATCAAAAAGAGCTCTATTGTACATCCTCTGAGGCGCATACTGTCAGAAATGTGTTATCTGTGTGTCATTTACCATAAATGATTAATTCACGTACATATATATTTACATAAGATCATTATTAAGCATCAGTGGGGGTGTTCTCTGACATTTGCCGTGTTTGACTGATGTTCGTCCAGAAATAGACCAAGTCCAACATCCAAAGTGAATCCAAGAAAAGGATAACGCTCACGGTTTTCATCACCCGGAGCGGCTACTCTTTCGTTTAATGAGCTGACCTTCGCATTTCAAATGGCACCGGCTTTTTCTTCTTTGCGAATCCACGTTCTCCGCAGGCCTCGGTAAACCTCCAAAACACTGCAATGGTTGCATCGGACAGTCCGACAAGTAGCCTCGCGCAAAGCTCTGGCCCAATAAAGCGGAGGAGCAAGGATGTGTCCAGTCGTGTTTGTGGGGATTTTGGCTGCTAACACAGTTCGACGATTACTTTTATGATGTAATGGTCATTAAGAAGGCCGCAAATGAAACCCTATGAATCCCTATTCCTCATCATTGTCCAGAAATCACTGGAGTTTACAGTCATGTGTCTACAGCCTTCCGTCCCGTCTTGAGCTGAAGCTGTGTGTCTTTTAACGAATCCACGCCTGATCACAAACATCCAACACGCAGCTGCGTCCGAAGTCAACGAGTCCAGGCGCACAGAAACGACAGAGACGTTGAAATGAACGTCACATCGGTAGAACAACGTAGAAAATCCACGCAGACGGAGAGGGCTTTGAACACAGCTATTCATCTAGTATTTTTGACCCGACTCAAAATGTAGCACAGTGTGTCACAAACCCCAATAATGTGGTCGTGGATTGATAGGCAGCCAATTTATAGTTTTGTGAGCGCGATAGATAGGCGAGGCCCTGTGTGATGGCTCAGTGTAATTGCTTCAGGGTATTAAATGAGTGCATGCCGCCTTCGCTGCTCTGCCAGCGTCTGGCGTTTGGAAAAGAGTTGAGTGTTTAATTTGAGCTCAGTGAACTAATGGCAGTTTTAGACCCACATTTGCAATGCATGAGAGTAGTGAACGTCAGGCTATATATATATATATATATATATATATATATGTATATGATCATTGTACCTCATAATATACATTTATAATAGAGGGTGTCTGTGGCTGCACACTTTTTCCCCCACAGGTATTTGTTTCACATTCATAGACTGTTAAGAGAGTCAAGCTGCTGTTTGATTTGCATCACCAGAACTAAGATGTTAAAATCATTGCATAGAAAAGTCTTTAAGATTTCAGCACATTTCTACCTCCTTGGTTTCTGCGCGACTCCTAATCGGTAATCCCATCCCGTCGTTAAATGATTCTGCTGCATCAGCTCCTCAAATTGGTGAATATCATCCGTTGCAAAACGTTTTGAATGTGACTTCAGTGGGAAACCCCTCCTCGTCCCACGCTGTACTACGGCAGCGGGGGGGATACATTGCGATTCATCACCTCTGTATTTAGAAAAAAACACAGCATTAACAAATACACCATTTTATCTGAGGGACGTTTTCAGCACCAGGTTTATTCATTTATTCTCATGTGGGTTAAGTCCAAATTAAAATGTCATTTTTTAATTAATTTTTGCAAAGTATCATTCTTTTTTTTTTTGTTCAATCTGCAAAACTTACTCGTGTGCACATCAATGGATATTCGGTTGTTGATATAGTCACAGAATTAGAGGCTTTTCCCTGCCATGCTGAGTCAACAGTAGCAGAATATACTGTGCGTCCATCTTTTAGCATGAACAGTTAATATCCACACATTGAGTTTTCCTGATCATCCCTCATTCTATTTTCTGAAAGTTGATCCTATGTGTTGGGTGAAAAACCACGATACTTGTGGTCGAGAAAGACTGTCTCACAAAGCAGTGTTAATGAGGTATTTCAAATTCACTCACAGAGTTGGAATATTTTTTGATCGGAAAAGACAAAGATACTAGAGGTCATGTTTTTTTTTAAAATTTCAGTTATATTTCAATTTTTTCATATTATTCGGTGTAGACTGGATTTATTTCTTTATTGATCTCGAACTGAAGATTTGTAGCATATTACTGAATAGTATTTGGCACAGGTCTGCTTTTTATACAGTATGTCTCAGATTAAAGTTGGAGATTTATTTTCATAAAAAGCTTTCTTTTTTTTTAATATAATTTTCCCCTGTGCCCAAGAAAATAAGTTGTCATATTCACATTCAAATTACAAACCAAAAACTATTACCGTCACCCTTAGAGCAACAAAGAACATAAATATGCTAACAACAGATTGGAATTACAGTGTTTATCATCATGCTGGTTATCGTGAAAAAGCAAAGAACTAATTTTGTGGCTAGAACTGCCCTGAGCTAAATGTGGTATTCTTGCAGTCTGAAAAACAACTCCTCCTGACTGGCTGACGTGATTCTGAAGAGCTTGAAACAGTTTACCTGTCCTCCATTAAATGGCATCGCTAATATGTTGACATGAATTCCCGTTATATTAACTCAGGTGGATCGTTCCGACGATGTTGCGATATATGTAACAGTTGGGAAACGACAATCTCCAGGAGGGTTGTCACTCTGGCTGAAATGAGGGCAGATGTTGACATCGGGCCGGGTTTGTCTGCAGGAGTGACACGGATAGGCAAGCAGCTCAAACCCCAGCCCTGTGAAGGGGATTCAACTGCCAAAACAATTAAGGAATAAATGCCTCATGTGTGTCCCAGATCGGCAGGTCCCAACTTCAAAACAAGCACCTGAGGGTCTGACGCACAAACAAGCCTGTCTTTCGAAAGCTATAGTGCTGTTCTAAAAAAACACTTTGACACCCTCGCAAATGCTGAGACAAGTTGTTATAGCCACGACGAGATGTGTGCTACCTGGGGATGTTCACACACCCCAGGACCCTCTGGGGAGCCCATTTTTCTGTTAATGCACTAATCCTCCTTAAGGGCAGTATAGTAAAGTAAAGCATAATGCTTATGTGGAAACAATGGCAATGCAGCACATTTCATTGAGAAGACATGAGTCATTTAGCAATGAATGTCGCATTTCCTCGACGCTGACCAACCAAAGACACATATTTCTGTGAACAAAGAATGGTTTCAGAGTCCCTTGGGGCTGGTACCACCTGGTTGGAGGTGTGTCCAGCGGCACTGCCATTGATAAAAGGCTAAAGTTGTCCTCCAGGAATTCCAACACCTTCGCTAAGGAGCAAACTTTTTGTCAGATGCGGAAAAAAAATCCAGTATAGGCGAATGATAAATTCAAGTATGTGCTGAGCAGTAGAATTATATTCTCCTCCATGATAGATGTAATCTTGCACCAAATGGACAACTTTTATTCTATAAACTTTTCTTCCATAACCTACTCAAAACCATCCTCCCTCATCAACCAGGCTATTCTGCAGGGTTCATGTTTAATATATGAAAATAAATGACCTTAATCAAAAGTGCCATCCAACAAATTCTCCCAAAGCCCCATGCCTGCAGAATTCTATGCATGTTCATTACTTTAACTCCCTGTTCGACCAACAGCGTAGCCCGTTTTCCATCTGGCCAACTGCTCTATATTCCCTAATAGACAGATGTGAGGAGCGTATATAGGTACCTCTGAGTGGGCTGTGTCAGGTATCGCTGGGAGTGCAGTGTGCCAAAAGGTGCCAGCAAGCAGAGAGCTGTCAGACTCCAGCCAAGCATCGAAAGTGACCTCTCTGTGGGAGAGGAGGATGGAGAAGACATGGTTTTCCCGACTAATACTGCTATCAAATACCCAAACAACTCATCCCGAAGCTTATCAAATGTCATCCTTGAATATCATTCCCAGAATTGTTTGGAGACCGCGGCACCGAGGAAACGGGAGTTAGAGGTCCAAGAGATGAAGAAGGGTTCTCTTTGGGAGTGAGGAGAACGGATAGGATCAGGAATGGGTGCATCCGAGGGGATTTACTGTTAGATGTTGTGGAGATAAAGCCAGATCGAGATGGTGAATCTTACTTCTAAAAATTAAATGCTGGTATTTCATCACTGGGCTCACATAGTCAGGTAAGGACATCCAAGGACAGTCGTAAGGATATAGTTGGATGTCCTTACAAGGAAGGACATCCAAATATTCTTCTGCATGTTTTTGGACCGTGAGAGGAAACCTGTTCGCTGTAAGTCGAAACTCACATCGGGGCAAAACGTTTCCAAAATTCAACACAAGCGAAGGAAAGCAAATGCAGCGAAATCCAACAGGGCTCACAACCGGCAAACAACTTCCTCTTACAGAGCCGCGGACAATGTTTTCGTCCGATCTGCTCACCAACTATTTCCCACCCAGAATTTGCTTTAACGTTGCAAACGTCAGACGATGGAATGCTGGAAAAAGACTTTCTTTAAAAGCGTATGGGATATGGCCATTTAACCGCGAAACGTCGTCAGCAAACCGAGGACTGTCCCTATTATATGTAAAGTATTTGTTTGTTCAGATATTGATATGTAACGCAGTGATTTAGATGAACAATTTTCTTTCTTCCCAGGAAGAAGATGTGATGAATCATGGGTTTTCTTTTTTTTTCTTCTTTTCTTGTCAGATGAAGTTTCATTCAAACTGCATTCCTCGACCAGTTGTGATCGACGGCAAATTGACCTCTGCAGTTTACGTAAGATGATTAGGGGGTTTAAAATCCACATAGGCAAAAGGCAATTCAGAGGCAAACATTTGAGTTACTCTCTTTTGGGCTCTATGTTTATTTTAGCAGTTTCCCCGACGCCTGAACCCACTGCTACAAAGTACTGCTGCAAAATATCCCTCCTTTGCCGAGTAAATGTTCTCCTGTATTCTCTTAGATTAAGGTCTCCCACACTTTTCAAATCTGTGAGTTCTCGACTTGATGGAGGTCATGTTCCAGACCAGTCCTCCTGATGGGAAAACGACTGAAAAAAGACTTTTAAGACCCTATGAAGGTAGTGCCGCAATGTGTGCATGTTTGAAGTAACTTGGAAAGGATTCCCTTCTCATCAACAAATTCCTACCTCATGCATACATTACTGCCATCTGTGCCTTGTTAGCACACATGAGCTTTTCTGGGTGACAATGCAGGGATGCAGAAGGCACTGACGACATTGTGTTGTCTTTAGCGGGAGAGTAAATTTTAGATTGTGATGGTCACCGGGATGAGTACATTTATCTGTAACATTGACGGTTTTACCATGTTTACTTGTAATGTTCACGAGCGAGGGGGGGAACGGGGCGGTATATCGACAGACGGATCGGTGCAGCGTCAGCAGTAATGAGGACTTTAGGTCAATCGGTCCTGGAGAGAAGGAGTTGAGCCAAAAGGCGAAGCTATCGATTTACCGGTTGATCTACGGTCCCGATGTCACCGCTGGTGAAGAGCTGTGTGTGGTTGTGACCGAAAGAACGAGACCACGGATACAGGCGGATGAAATGAATTTCCTCCGCAGGGTTTTCCAGGCTCCCCCTCTGGCTTGAGAGGAAGTGACTTGGCTTTGGTTGCCTCCTTGGTGTGGTGTTCCGGGCAGATCCCACCAGGAGAAGGTCCTGGAGAAGACCCACGACACGCTGGAGGGAGTCTATCTCTCAGCCAGCCTGGGAACGCCTTGGGATTTCCACAGATGAGTTGGCTTAAGTGACCGGGAAGAGGGAAGTCTGGGCGTGCCTGCTTGGGCTGCTGCCCACGTGACCCCATTTTGGAAAAGCAGAAGCAGAGGATGGTTGGATAGATGGTTTTTAACAGCCGTGTGGATGCAAGGGCCAGTTTTTTAGCTTGATTTTCTTCAAGATTACTCTCACAGAGCTCCATGCCATCAGTGATGGGTGACAGTGACATCTTACAGTGCACTTTACAGGGAGAAACAAAGAAGACAAATTCAAAGTGATGCGGGCTGTTCATGTCGTTTCTCCTGTATGTTATGCTAAAAGCAACTCATCGATATTAGGTGAACGGCTTATTAGGAGCCATTAAATCCAAATATCGAACTCATCACCCTCGCTAGAACTGGCTGAAAATTTCAGGCAGATTTCAAGGAAATATAACTTGCTTTGCTATGCTGTTTGAAAAAGAACAGCAACATGTATTCAGTGCAAATAATGATTTGGTAAATAGTGGTGTTAGGATATACAACATTGACACTATGAATAAAGGGGACATTAGATTTACACTGAGCGTATTTTAATGTCATCCTTATCATTGTTGTGATAATTTATGTTTTGAATAAATTGAAAGTTCTATTCTTAAAGTTTATATGCTTTTGTGTAATTGCTGTTTTCTCAAATTCTGTTCTTGCTATCCGACAATCCACTGCATCCCTCTATCCATCCATGTTTCCTCTCTCCTCCGTCTTGTAACCATATGGTTCTTTAAGGACAGGAGAACATTTATCACCCTACTAATTAAACATGCCCTCGCCACGGAGCAGTGACAGCTGCAGGGAAAGAGGGTGAGAGGAGGAGATCAATCGCCTTGGGAAAGATAGAAAAAGACTGCGTTGGAAGAGAACGAGGGGCGGAAAATGCGACAAGACAAAGACAGAGTGAGCAGTCGGGTTGATAGAGAACACGGGATGACATGAGAAACCTGTGGTGGCTGAAAGTCAGATCTCCTGGCCTCCACCCTGGGAAGTAAGAGCAGGGACTCCACCTCCGACCTCTTAGGTAGACTTCGGTAGGGTCCTTGACTTTTGTGAGGCAGCAAGCAAGGATGCACAACACAGGTTGGTCGGTTGATTATTTGATTTATTGTTTGCACATTTTATTCATACGTCGTTGGAAATTGTTGTTGGGGGAAGTGAGCTTGGGAATCTAACCAGGAACATTCGGTTCCGAGGTGACTGCTGTCAGTACCTGAGCAAAGCCGACCCCCAATTCTTAAAGGACGCCTTGATTCCCTACCTCTTTTGTTGATTAGCCGAGAACCCTATTCGTTCACCCAAATCATATCTTTTTATCCGAAGATGCGGTGGATATCAATCTGCCAAACACTTGCATTCATGCATAATGGAAGGTAAAACTAGCACAACGTGAACATCAGCGTGTGCTCCAGATACAATATAAGCCCCAGTCGATGAGGAGCCTCGTGAGGGACCAAAGTCCTTGAACTTTGGTTCACCGAAGTGCTGCTGCAACAGCCAGAAAGGAACAATTGCGTCACCGTCCCTTCAGAAGTTTCGGTTCTGAGATGGACTACGTGTGCCAGCCGCCACACCGCTATGAGAAGAGACTGCAGTTGGGCTCTAAAGAGAGCAGAGAATGCTCTCGCCACCGTCTGCTGGCTCGCGCATCTGCCCATATGTCAAGCGACGCGTGTAAAGCAAAATTTAGCACTCATTTTCCATAAAAACCTGTCCAAAAAGCATCCAGAAGATGACCAAGGAGACGGGGGATGGGCTACTGGTCCCTGTTGTTCTGGTGGTTTCTGTAAATCGTTGTTTCCTCCCGCTGTGGATCTTGTGGTTTGAACTCCTACGCTGGGCAGAGACACACATCATTCTGACCTTTTCCTGGATCTCGGTACAATTTTTCAGTCTGTCACTCCGCTCGGTTCACTTTGGTTCAATTCACTGTTTAAGATTAAATATCCAGATCTGACTCGTTGACCTTTATGGAGCGGCATAAATATCAAAACCATCGCTCTTTCTGGAAACATGCAGCCTGAAATTTAGAGCGCAAGAAGGATAAATGTGTACTTAATGAGTGGTAAACAAAGAAAACTAATTATGAACGATGACAGTTGTGGATGTTTACTTGAGTCGTCCTTAGGAGGAGCTCACAAAACTATCAAAATACTACAGTCGTTGCTTTCTAATAAATATCGGGAAGTAGCTGATATCAGAAGGACATTGCACTGACATACTGGGAACAGGCGACCAAACCCCAAGTGCTGGATAAGTGGTAAAGACAATGAATGAATTAATGAATAATAGGTTCAACCAAAAAATGAAACGTTACAAGCAAACAGTTCCTCTTAACTAAAATCCCCAATTACCGCGAGTCCTCAGTGACTCCAGCCTCTCAGTGCTGAGAGTGGATTTAGTGTAACATCTGCATTTTGGCTGAGTTGTGCTTTGTGCATTTTGGTTTCTTCCGTCCATCTGCTCCCCCCCTCTTCACCCTCCCTCTATTTTCTGCATCGTATTTTAATGAAGCTGCGGTGGGAGACAATGAGTGGATATGTAAAAGCTCTGGGACTCATCGTAGTGATGGAACGTGTGGGAACACGAAGCAGGAATCGACTGATTTTTGCTGCAGTTTCAAACCCTCCTCAACTCCAGGTCCACAAATGGGTAAAGCCCAGTTGTGTTGTTTAGCGAATACATTTTGCCAAATGTGTTTTTCTTTTAAAGGGAAAGGAAAAAAAAGTGAAATAGCTCGTGTCCGTAACACACTGCAATCCACCTGGATTTCGGTGGTACAAGTGCCAGCTTTGAAACATGCACAGTTAGTGAATCCTTTTCCAGCGGGTCACCAGCGATGCTATAAATACATGCAGTGACTCTCCACGTCACCAGAATTAAGTCTGAAACAATTTCCGCATTTACAACTGCAGAATATTAATAAAAGTAAGCCTCTAACTAATGGACCCACTCGCATATCCCTGTGTTTTCAGTTCACTTAGCGACGGACCGAACTACCCCCCCCCCGAATCCCCCGTGCCATTTGGTTGGTCACAAAAAGGGTCGTATGCAAGAGGGGTTTCTCATTCTGACCATTTCGCCTGGACAAAACGAGGCTGACGTGAATGGGCCGAGCAAAAAGCAAAAATAAAAGGTGGGATGATTTGAAAAATCAGGACCGCACCATCTAAAAGCACCATTAGCTGATTTGTATTTTAGGTAACAAATAGAGGCGACCTGTGCTTGGCGGTCCTGGGTGTCAGTCTGGATCGTGATGTCAAATAAAACCCGGAGGGAAAGAGCATTTCTGGGAAAACCACATTAACTCAATTGGAGTAGCCCAAAAATGAAATGATGAATTATAACATTATGATCATTTCATTAATGTTCTTCTTCTTATTATTATTATTTTGAGATCTTTTTCATGAGCAAACATTCTTACACTTTCTTTGTTTTTATAGTAATATTTTGGTGAAAGCGTTTAATACATTGACTGAAATAAGCCATCGTGTCGCGGCATCGCCAATGTTTCCCAGGAATCGTTTAGGTCTGTTCACTTAAATGCCCTAAACGATAGTTTCCTTGGTGATGAGGTAACAGCGAGGCCTTGGATCCTAGCCAGTCTCATGCCATTATCATCTAAAATGCATCCGGCTGGTGCAAAAAGCATTGTGTAAATAGCGATATTGTGGATGTGCTGCGTTCATGCTGCATCCTAACCAGCCTGTCACGGCGGAGGGATCCGACACCGAGGATCTCCTTCTTATTTTCCCCCGCATCTTTCCACTGAAATGGGTTTTTCTTCAGAAGTTTTGCCTCGAGTGATTCAAAGTGTCAGGACAGAGGGTTTTGTAGTTTTTTACAGACACAAAGCCCTTCCAGACAAACCATGTTGTTGATTCTGGATTATGAATCTAATATTCACTTAAGCTGACTCTTATGAATCTCTTTTCAGAAACTTGTTGTTGCCCGACGTGTTTAAATCCATTTATATTTAATACCGTACTGTATTGATACCTAAAATAAAAGAACAACTGATGAATAACTGATCAACAACATATGGGCAGGAAAAACTAACAAATTATGTGTCGCTGCAGATTTGTGATCCGCAGCTACACAGCGGGTTTTATATCATTAAAGCGTTACAACGAAGCTGCTTGTTGCTCGAGCCGGAACCATTTCAAACACGATGTTTTAATGACGGTAGCGGTTGAAAAAAAAAAGTCTCACGTGCACAGACGGCACATAGAAAGAGAGAAAAGGTCATTGGGGAACACGGGCTATGCTCTGCACAGAGGAAACCAGCTCTGGCTGGAACAGACAGAAACCGAAATCTAGACACACCCAATGAAAGAGCATCGGAGAATTAATGGGTTTCTAAATGAGGAAAGGCTCGAGAGCGTGACGAAGAAGCGTGACAACCTGTCAGCTGCATGAGTGGCACGTGTATAAAATACAAGATAAATAAATAGAAGAAATAAATGGAACCAGACGTATCAAATAATAGTCACGATAAAAAAAAAAAAGAGTGATTACTATAAAAAAATTAATCATGGGGTAACACAGGGTTAAACAAATACATAATTAAATGGGAAAAACTGAAAGTAGGTCATTAGGCGGTTCATCTAAAAAGAAAACAGGGAAGGACAGAGTGTCGAAAATAAGTAAAAAATAAAATAAAGTCTGTAAAAAATATCTGGTATAACCGCTAAGGTGGGGCCCTCTGTGTTGTAAAGTGTTTCGTACCAGAAGATGTAAATGTCTTGTGTTTTGACTCCACATACAGTCATAGTTTGATTCGACTGAGGAGGAAGTGATACCTTCTCTCTGCTCCGGTGCACGAGAAACATGTATTTGAACTTCGGAGAAGGTGTGAAGACGGAAGGAGAACGAACAAGACCCCCTGCCTGCTAGGTTTTACACACACCTACTCGTTCTGAAAGGCCATGTTTTATTTGCGTATCACTTTTCACAGTTCGGCGTGGAAGAATAACGAAGAAAAATAAAATATTTGCAACACCGGCCGGCAGTGACTCAGCTGGCAGAGCGGGCGGTCCGACCCCTCCATCCCCCCTTCTTCTCTCCTCCTCAGAATTTCAGGATACTTTCCTGTTCAGTACAGACACGTATCGGGATGTTGCAGAGAAATAACGCCAAGCACGATTTAAGATAAGATAAGATAAGATAAGATAAGATAAGATAAGATAAGATAAGATAAGATAAGATAAGATAAGATAAGATAAGATAAGATAAGATAAGATAATACTTTATTGATCCCCATGGGATAGATTTGTTTGTCACAACAGGGCAACAATAACTATATCAATAAATATTAGTATAAATATCAAATAAGAGAGACAATTGAAAGATATGAATAACATAAGTAAATAAATAAAATAAAAATATATTCAAAAAAATCTAAATAAAAAAAGAATGGTGAACAACAGCGGGGACAAATTTAGCCACAGGAACAGAGAAAGAAATAAAATCATCAAGTGAGTGAATAAGCTAAGCAGTTAAGCAGTGAGACAGGGGCCTCCTAATGTTATCACAGATCAATTTACTCTCCTCCATAACTGACTCCCGGGAGATCAGTTTACACCACATGGTGTGTAACATTAAATTATTCCAAAGCAGATCTCCGATTTGAGTAAAAGCCTAAACTAAAATCGTAATTCTATTTTTTTTTTGTCACGCGCCCCATCGGCCCTCGCTGCTGTTAACGCTGCGAACGTCCCTGCCGTGGGGACAAATATAGGTCTAAATCTAATCTAATCAAACTATTATGCATATGCATTAGTTCAGGTCCTATCAGTGTCAAGGGGCCGGCGTTTCCTCCCGCGATCCTGTCATGGCGCGTCATGACCCGTCCCGTAATTCCCAGCAAGTTGGACATGACTCACGGAGCTGATCCCGGAGCAGAGCTCGCAATATCAGCGTTGCATGCTGTGAACCTGCAGCTCTATAAATACAAGATCCTCTCGCGGGGGTTTATTTGATCACCGCACATAAATATTTCCAGGTCCTCCCGTGTCCTTGACAGATTGGACAATAACACTCCAATCATATTTTGTTGTCTTTAGATAAGACGAGAGCCGTCAGTCTGCGCTGAGCGAGAGCCGGACGGAATGATATCGGCTTAAAATTTATGACTTGTGTTTCATAAATATGTAAATAAATGCCTGGTCTTGAAGGCCTTAGCATGGAGCCCCTCAGAAGATTGCTTTCAGAGTTTATTTGGTTCAACACGCTCTCTATCAGCAACACCTTCTCCATCCAGGGGAGATTTTTCTTTTTTCTTCCGTTTTCTTTTTTTTTTATTTTTTATAGTTCATCCTCAAGAGGAAACCCTTCCTGGAATGAATTCTAATCTGCTATCCTCTGGTTTTTCTCCAGTGTCTTTTAACAGGTGTGGTTGTGGTATTCAGCATGTTTATTTCCTCAGGGGACGGTTATTCCTCGCGGACCCCTGCCCTCCA
>CAAKHD010009766.1:325062-340850 GCA_901007705.1 Fistularia tabacaria | reverse complement strand
CACACACACACACACACACACACACACACACACACACACACACACACTATTTAAATGATCCCTGCTTTTTAGAGGCTGACAGACGTCGAGAGCCCTGCAGAACGTCAACGCCGCCGGCTCGTCTTCCGCCGCAGCAGACGCCCCGCTCCTCCATCCGTCGACCTCGGCTTGGCCTCAGAGGGCACCTCCCTCCCTCCACCCTCCAGGGGGAAGGGAGGGAGACGCCGTGTCTTCTCATGAATCACACCAGGAGGCCCCAAAAGTAGTTTAAAATACTATTATTATTATTTATGGTACTTTTTGTCCTCAGGAGTGTTTCTGCATTTACAAAAAAAAAGAAAAAAACAACTTTGTATTTCAGTTTACAAAGATTTGATTTGAATATTTCAAGAATGACATAGAAAAGAAAAAAAAAAAGAAAGGAAGGAATCCTATTGGTCCACATTGCCGGGGTACAAAACGAAAGGAAAGGCACACCTGGATTTGTGACGCGGCTCGGCACATCAAATAAAATGCGTAACAGCAGGAAAAAGAACAAGACCGAGTCTGAGTCCCTGAAACGGGCTTCATCTGCAAATGTACTATCAAAAACAAACAAAAGAACAAAACAAAAGCTGAAGCTTGGGAGACTTTGGCGGAGTTATTTGAGGACCGACGGCTGGGTCTCGGAGTGTCTCGCTAATGTTTGCGCAAACAAATCTGTGTTTTTTTTTGCAATCTGGCTGCCACCTGGAAGTCAAGGCGTCGGTCTCTAGCGTGTTTCGCCAAACTGACTGAAAACAGACAGCAGGCAAAAATCTCTTGCGACAAGCTAATTAGCGCAACGCATGTTGCAAGTGCGGAAAAATGCCCCTCCCCCTGCTAAAGTTTAAACAAATGGATCGTAGTATGTTTATTCCTGAGAACTTAGAGAGTGCTACCTTAGCTTAGCTAAGCTCATTAAGGGTAGAAAAAAGCTGGGTCCAGATGTAACGAAACAATGCTTGGGATACCAGCCCGCTTGCAAGCGAGCCACGTAGCATTCCTTGACTGTATATCTGAGCCGGTGTTTAGCAAGATTTGCTTGGCTTAGATTGAAACTAGCGAGCCTGGATTGGTCCAAATAGCAGGAAATAGCTTGCTAATAGCTATTTAGTGTGCCGCATGCAAAAGGGAAATGGGAATTGAACCCCATCAAAGTTGAAGAAACTGGGATGTAACATGATTATTCCTGAGTGTTTGGATGTTTGAACAAAGCCAAGCTTGCTGTGCTGAGTTAGAGTTAGCTAAGCACATTTAGATTATAAAATGCTGGGTACAGATGTACGGAAACTATGTTTACAGCATGCTAGCGAGCAATGTAGCACCTCTTAATGGTAAATCTGTTTCCACTTGTTGACATTGCGGGGTAGGGCGGTTGTTTAGCTCTTGCTAGCTTGTGTCACTCACAAGCCACAAGTGAAAAGGGGAACCCGAAAGGAGCAGATTTAAAAAGAAAAAACAAAAAGCCGTCAATATATACAATAAGGCGTTTTCTCTGCTCCAACCCTTTAACAATCCTTTCCAGTCGTTTCAACGGCAAGACCGACTATATACACAAAAAAAAACAAAACCGTAGACACTATAAACACGGGCGTCGTCTGTACGTGACGGTGCAACTTAAATGTGGCGGAGTCTCGACCTCCGCCCGGCGGAGGGCGGAGCGCCGCCGCCGAACTCTTGTGTCAGCCAGCAACAAAGACCAGCGCGGAAACCAAACGTGACGGCGGCGGCCAATAATCTCTCCATGGTTGTTTAAGTGACGTTAGATAGATATATATATATATTTATACTTTTTAGTGTGAAGCAAAAAAAAAAAACAACCCAAAAAATACGCCGATTCTCTGAATCGGGAGATTTAAATTATAAGCAGCTTCTCGGCGACACATCCGTGGAGCGGTGGCGTCTTTGGCAACGTAGAGGCGGCGCGGCCTTAGCGTCCGCCCCGTGGGGGAACCCGGACCTCCCCCGGGGCGCTTCACTCCGACGACCAATCGCAGGTCGCTCCGCCGGCTTCGGCGACTTCCAACTTCCCACTTCCCGACGCGTAGCTTTAGCGTGTTGCTAATAATGTCCGTATCCCATTGACAACCCCATGCCGAGGCCCAGGCCCAGCCCCAGGCCCAGGCTCTCCCTCAGCCCCCGCAGCTGCTCCTCCCCCAGACGGATCTTGTCCTCCAGCTGCCTCTGCTCCACCAGCAGGGCGGCCTTCATCTTCACAAAGTGGCTGCGGAGACAAAAGAGAGAGAGAAGATCTCAGACCTTCAGACCTCCAGCCAGAGCGGCGGGTTCAGTTCCTCGGAAGGCGGGGCGTGGTTCGCACCTGTAGTCCCTGTGCTGCTCGGGGGAGAGGCAGCGGGCCAGCACCCGGCTGACGGCCTGCTCTCGGCGGTCCACGTGGTCCTTCAGGTCCTGGGCCTCCGACAGCTGCCGCATGAGCTGCCGCTTCTTCTCCAGCAGGGGGAGCTGGAGGACAGCGGAAGGGGCTTTTAGGTTGTGTTTTTTTTTTTTTTTGTCACACTTTGGGCCCGGCATGATCTTCGCGGGCCGGCGCTCACCCGCTCGTGGTGCTCGGCCTCGGGGTCCAGCGTGTCCAGGGCGGTCTCCACGCGCAGCAGCCGGCCGGAGAGCGACAGCAGCAGGCTCACCACCTTGTCCAGGTCGCCGATGAACATGCGGAACTTATCCACCTCGTTGGGCTTGCAGACGCCCAGCACCATGCTCTCCACCTGAGCGGGTCACCGGAAGATCAGAGGTGATGACGCAACCCTTAGCGCGGCGCTAAGGAAGTAGCGAAAGCGGCCCTAACCTCCTCCCCCAGCTGCGCATTGGCCTTGATGTCGTCCTGCAGGCCCCTCTGGGCCTCCCTCAGCACGCCCAGCTTCTTCCGGAGGCTCTCCATCAGCTGCTTCTGCACGGCGGAACCCCAGAGAGGAGGTTACCATGTGCGGCCGGTGCGTGGCGGCGCCCCCTCCCCGTTCGGCGACGTCTCACCTTGTACGTCAGCTCATCGTCCTCGTCCTTCTCCCGACTGTCGGCGAGGTCCTTCATCTGCGACAGGAGCTGCGCCTTGGCGGCCGACGTGCTGTAGTAGGAGGAGCAGCTGGAGCTGGCGCCCGATTTCCTGCGGGGGGGAAAGCGGGGAGGCAATTATTGTATCACGCCGAAAGCAACGTGGGTTTTGAGGCTGATTATTGTTGTTGTAATACCCGCCCTGACCACTAGGGGGAGTGGTTTGTTTCTTTTTTAAGCGAGCAGGCTCAGGTTACCTGTCCAGGCTGTCGGTGTTGTGCTCAGCGTTCCTGTAAGCGCCCCTCCAGCTCTCATTGCCCGACTCCCCTTCGCTGCTCTGCGGGAAGAGCTCGTCCAGGCTTATGCCGCCATCGCCGCCGCCGCCGCCCTCTAGCTCCTCCTCCGGGGAGCCGCTCCCCGCCGTGGTCTCCCCGTCGCCGTCGGCCTCCAGCACGGTCGCGGGCAGGGCGTAGCACGGCAGCTCGCTGCTGATCAGCTCCTCCTCCGCCGGGAGCCCCTCGTCCTCCGGGAAGTCGTCGATGTCCGTCTCCATGGGGACGTCCAGGTCGGCCTCCAGGCTGTGGGCGGGGCTGAGGGTCGCGGCCGCGCTCCGGAAGTTTCCACCTGTGCAGAGCGGCTGCTCGTACTCCATCGCCGGGGTGGACGTGGGAGCTGGACCCGTGGCCTCGGGGGAACCGGGTCGCTCCCATCCGGCTCCGGACCTCAGGGTCGGCTGCGCCGGCGACCTGCGGCGAGAGCATGATAATAGCGTCAACGCTAGCGATCTTAAAGAAAACTACATCTCCCAGATTCCAGTTTACAGCCCGTCTCACCTGCTTCCTGCCGGCGGCGGAGGTAAAAGCTCCGCCCTGTCCTGCAGCCCGGGGTACGCCACCTCCCTCTGGGGCGGCGCCACCGGCCTGAAGCTCCGCCTGGAGAACATGGGACTGGGCGGAGCGATGGAGAACAGCGGCTCTTGGAGGTGGGGCTGCTCCGGCGGATTCTGATTGGACGAGGGAAGGGGGAACGACGGTTCCCGGGCGGGCGCTTGGCTGCAGGTGCAGCGCGGGCAGCCCTCCGCCACTTCCTGTCTCTGTGGCGGGAGGCTGTAGGACCTCTGCCGGGACGCCTCCGACTCCGACGGGGGACAGAGCGAGGTCGGATCCGCCGTGACGAACGGAGGGGTGGCGGCGGGGCCGAGCGACGGAGCGACGGGCGCGGAGGAGAAGAAGCTGTGCGAGGAGGCACGCCGGCGGTGAAACTGCTCCCACTTCGGCGGCGGCGGCCGCGGGGGAGGCGGCATCTTCTTCCTGGTTAACCTCTCCCCGTTGGCCGCCTCTCCTCGCTCCTCCGCCTCGTTCAGAATCTGGCTGGTCGCCGTGGAAATGGCCGGCGACCAGCGCTGGCTGGCGTCGAAGCGGAGGTCGTTTTCGGACATGGCTCGCCCCCGGAGCGAGAGAGGAGCCGGGGCCGGTGCTGGCGGCGGCGGGGCGAACGCGTGGCCGTTGCAGTCCTCGCCGTCCGCCGCCCTCTGGCCCCATCCGCCATGACGGGGCGGAGGACGCTGGCTGAGGCTCTCCGGAGGCCGGGCCTCACGTCTCCAGCTGGAGTAGTCTCTGAAGGGTGGAGGGAACAGGATGGAGATAGTTAACACACACATACACACACACACACACACACACACACACACACACACACACACACACAAACAGAGCATCTCACCTCTCGGTCAGGCTGTAGTTCCTGCTCAGCCTGGTCACTTCCTGCCGCCGCGTCTGCAGAAGACATTTTGAAATCTGCTCAGTGACATCCCGGGAATGGCGGCGGGGGCTTTCTGAATTTCACGCAGGTCAGCGCATTCCCCCCCCCCCCCCGAAGGGGAGGGGGGCGGAGCTTACAGCGGCGCCGGGGCTAACGGGGTGCTGAAACTTCAGTGGGAGTGATCGGACAATCTCAGCGGCTTCCTGCCTCTGGTTCCGTCGGAGGGGGGGGGGGGCTCCTGGGCCCCCCTCTGTTTGCGCAGCCGACGCGGGGGCCGTGTTTATTATGGCTATATTATGGGATGTGTCTGCGCCATAAATTCAGGCCCGAGCCGTGGCCACCGGCAGAGGAATGCTGGGGTGAACTCATTGCACTCATTGGGAGCTACAGCACACACACACACACACACACCTAACCGCAGAGTCGGATAAGCCTGTGCAAACACACACACACACACACACACCCTTGACATATCAAGACGTCACTTGCTGTCTGCGGGGCGCGACACGCGTCTCATGTGTCGTAACGCGCCCAGTCCCACGACCTACATCGGCGCTGACGTCTAAACAGTCAGGGCGCCATGTTTTCCTGATACCGCCGTGCGCATTTGACCCGTTTTTTAATTTCTTTTTTTACGTTGACTCTGAAAACCCCGGTTCGAGTCCGGCCGGGGCCTCGGACCGAGCCCGGGTGTCGCGTGAACAAGTGACAGTTAGCATTTGGCGCCGTGACCCGCGAGCGTAAAAGAAGCCGACCGGCGTTTCAAATATATCCCGGTGTCCCGAAGGGGGTCGAGAGTGACACCTCACCTCGGTGGGGGTGAAGCTCCTGGAGGCGTAGCCCTGCTGGACGGGCCGCCGCTCCTCCTCCGGCGGGGGCGGGGGCCGCGCCACCGGGTGGAAAGCGGACCGCGGCGCCTGGCTCGGAGCTCCGGGGAAGGCCTGGGGCAGGAGGTGGAGATCTTCCTCCTGGCTTCGCTCCACCTCCCACCGCCTCGCCCTCTCCTCCCGCTCCTTCTCCTCCTGGATCTCCCTCAGCCTCCTCGTCTCCGCTTCCCTCTCCTTCTCCCGCTCCCTCCGTCTCTGCCGCTCCGCTTCCTCCCTGTTACCGGACAGCGATTGCCTCCGGGTGTCGCCCGGGTTCTCCTGCTGAAGCCCGCCCTGGTAGGAGAACCTCCTCTGGACGGCGTGCTGGTAGAGCTCCGGCGACGACGGCGGCTCCGCGTGTTGCTGGGCCCGCCAGTGCCGGCGACCCGACGCGGCGCCGGCGCTCGCCCGGCCCTTGCTGGTCTCCTCGAAAAACTTCATCCTGTCGGCGAAGGGGAGGATGTCGGAGTCCTCCGCGCGGGAGCATGAGGAGCGTCCGTAGGCGGCGGCGGCGGCGGAGGTGAAGGTGCAGACACCGTGCCGGGACTCGGTGACGCCGATCACGCCTTCGCTGACGACCCCGCGGCGCCGCTGGGGGTCGGGCTCCGGCTGGAGTTTGTGCTCGGGGGTCCAGCGCCAGCGGCGGGCTTTGCCCGCGGGCGCCGGTTCCTCCACCACCCTGATGCCGAGGGTGAAGGCGGGAACGTCCAGGACCGGCGCCGGCCCGGCGGAGGCGGGGCTTCGGGAGCCCGGCGGGTCGCGGCCGGACTGAGCGTCCGATCGGTCGCCCCGCGACCCGGCGGTTCGGTCGTCGTGGGCGCTGGCGGGCGATAGCGATGCGACCTCGGAGCCGCTTTCCTCATTTCTAACATCGTCCTCGTCTTGGAGGTCGGGCCCCTCCTCCTCCTGGACGGTCTCCCCGCTGCAGAGCAGCCCCCCCGGCCCGCGGCTCCTCTGCAGTTGCGCCTTCTTCCTCTGGATCTCGTTGCGGAGGTTGGTGGCGAAGCGCTCGCTGCGCCGCCGGTTGCGCCTCTGGTTCCTGGAGGAGGCCGACCTCCTCCTCGACGCCTCTCCGTCGGCGCCCGTCGAGCCGCCGCCCGCCTCCGCTCCCCTCCGCTCCTCCAGCAGCGTGTCCACGCTGACGGCGGCGCCGAGTGGCTGGAAGTCCGTTTCGGCGGCCCAGCGTTCTGCGGCGGGCGCCGCCGGGTCCCCGGGCACGCTCACGGAGCGGCCCCAGGGGTGCAGGTGCTGGATCGGAGAGACGGACTTGCCGTCGACGCTCTCCGGCCCGCCGCTCGGGCCGCCGTCGTCGTCCCCCTCCAGGAACACCGACCCCGGGGTGGAGCAGCGGCTGCCTCCCCGCGGAACGGGGCGGCGGGCGGGGTCTCCGTCGTCCCCGTCCAGCTGCAGCAGCTGGAGCTGCGTGGCGAGGAGCTTCTCGGGGGCGCTGTGTCGATGAAGGCCATCTGAGGAGCGGCTGAGGTCCGGGTCGGGGTCCGGGAGACGATCCGTGGCGCGGTCCACGTCGGCGGCGGGGGGCGGGGGGTAGAAGTCATCCAGATTGCTGCTTTCCGCCGGCGCCGCAAAGCCGTTGGGGATCCCCGGCGCCCCGTTGGGCGACGTGTCGCAGTCGGCGTAGCGACGGGGATCGCTCGGGATCTCGATCGGGGCAGAAGCGCAGCGTCGGCCGGCGGGGCGGCTCTGGGTGGCCTTGAAGCTTTCCCTCCTGGCCGGGGGCTGCGGCGGCTGCGGCTTCCTGTCCTCGCCGTTCCCGATGACGTCGAAGTCGGCGCCCCGCCTGTCCTCGTCGTAGCAGCAGGAGGCCGGACGCTCCTTCACCCTCACGGGCCGGGGCCGGGGTCGGGTCAGGGACAGGGACTTGAGCTCAGGCGGTAGCGGCGGGTCGCTCCGGGCGCCGGCGCCGGCCGCGGCGGACGAAGCTCTGGGCGCGGCGGCGTCGCCGGCGGGGAAGCCGCGACACGCCAGGCTCTGCAGGAAGCCGTCCATGGAGCCCGACTCGCCGTGCCGCAGAGGCACGACGGCGTAGTCGGACGTGTTTGAGCTGGCCGAGAAGGAGCTGTAGGCGGAGTCTCTCTTGTTGTTGAAAAGGGCGGGGTCCAGGGGAGAGTTGTGGGTGTCGGAGAAGGCGGCGGCGGTGGCGGCGGTCGGCGTGTCCAGACTCTCCATGGAGCCCAGCGAGCTGCTGCGGTCGGTGGAGGAGTACGGCCTGGACAGACCCCACTGCACCGACAGGTCACTGCAGGGGGCGACACAACGAGCGACGTCAGGGTTAGCGGGCACGATTCCACGAGTCGGCGGAAAAAAACAAGCACGAGAATTAATGACGCTACAGGACGGGTGGACGGTCATGCGTCCGGAGGGGGCGGATGGGACTTGTAAGTTCTTTTGGGGGAAAAGAAAAAAACCTCATACAGGAAGTAGCGAGAGTGTTTTTATCTGCATGAGAAAATCGTGAGAGAGGGAAGTGAGCGATGAATGAGAGAGCAGAGGCTGCTGGATGGATCTGACCTGGATGACAGGGAGGAGGAGGAAATGAGATGGGAGCCAGACAGGAAATGACAGTCACTCCTGCCCAATGAGACGGCAATGTGGAACATGTGAGCGGACGAGTTGACACGGTTTCGCCGGCAAACCCACACACGCGCACAGTCACACGTACACACACACACACGTACACACACACACACGCGGCTCTTGCGTGGCTGAAGACCCGACATTCGTCGCACAAACTGTCCCTCTTCCTCGCGCAAACAACCCCCCCCCCCGTCGTCTTCCTCTCTTTGTCCGCATGGTCTGGGAGTCACATGCCGCCGAGGAAACTGTGGGAATACGGCACGCACACACACACAGACACACACACACACACAGACACACACACACACACACACACACGCAAAACAACCACATGGGACTATTAAATCTAATAGCGGGGCAGTTTATCAGCGACCTCCATCGTGGAGGGAACGCCGTTGTCCGACGTCCGCCGACAAACAAAGCCATCGCCGCTATTTTATTGGCTCCTGAGTCAGCCCGCCCCCGCCTGCTCGCCCAATTTCTGAAATCGGCCCTCTGAGCTCACGATCCAAATATACGAGCTGAGATAACCGCCGTTATCTCAGCACCGGCGCAGCTGCAGCCGGGCCGCTCTCCCGCATCCCGTCCCCCCGGCGGGTCCCCTGACCTTTGACCCCCGATGTTTACCGGCCCGGCGAAAGCGGCTCGCTGACGGGCTTCGAGAGTCAAAATTTAGACCGACGAGCTTCCTGCGCAGGCGGCGCCGGTGCTCGGAAGCGGTGATGTCACCCGCTTCCTGACGATTGTTGGTACCAAAATCCCCCGCGGTGACGTCTCGCTGCCGCCAATGTGACTCACGCGCACCGAAAAAAGGTGTGACGTCCGTCGAACTGCGCCTCACACACACACACACACACACACACACACACACACACACACACACACACACACACACACACACTTTGGAAACTTATTTCACAATCATATATCCATTCCCCTCACAAATGTGTGTGTACTGGTTATACATCATAACAAAATAGAAAATAATCACGCATGAATTCGACTGACGAAAAGCTGTCGTCCCATCTCCTCTAAAGTCAAAACAAAGGGAAGTGTACTGTCAGAAGAAGAAGAAATTTTTACAATACAAGACATAAACGGAGTGTGTCATATGCAGCGCAATCAGGAATCTAAATATTTTAACAACAAGGATTTTATTTCAAATAGTGGAGCTACAGAATGGATTCCAGTCACTGCATCACAACTGAATGGCTCCAATAAAAGGAGCTTATTATCCAGAACATAAATGTTAGGACTGTCAGTGCTACAAATGGGATGCAAATGACAGTTCCTTTTCATGGTCAAAGCATTCTGGCAGCTCCTTATTTTTGCTCCTGCATGATTTAAGCTTTGGAAGATGAAAGTCAATCACTTTGTTTTAGATAAAAACTACATTTTAGAAATGTCAAAATGTGTTTGTGTTACAAAATGTGTTACTTTCCTGATGGGTTATTACATGACCCCCCCTCACACACACACTTTGTAAGAGTAAGGAATAGCAGAGAATGTAATCAAGCTACATTTGAGCAGCTGTGAATGCACATCATTTAAAAAAGTGAATTTCCAGTGTCACTGACGGGTGAATGTCTCAGTCATCGGTGAAAGGTTGTTACAGACAGCATGATGATGCTTATATATCAAGCCTATCCAGTCCGTGAACGACATCTTGAACGGATTGGATTCAGCTAGTAATACACTGAATGCCTATCACGTTGATGACTAGTTCAATATTTACAGATCAATAAACACTAACATCATCCATTTAAAAGCAGGGCACAAGATGCAAAGAAACTCTCAAACAATGGTTTTCTGAGTCACCCATCCATCACGCCAGTAACTCAATTTATAATTGAGCTATAATTCCTATTTTTGGAGCAGGCACAGGGATCTCTTATAAATAGGCACCTTTTTATATTTTACAGGATAGGACTAACATATAAAATTAACCCAGTTTCAAATCATCAGTTTGGGTGCTCACAAGTGAAAACTAAGAAGAAAGAGGCCGCTTTATCCAGAGTTACATTCTAAACCTACTTCATTTCAGCACACCCCTAATTGAACACGGAGCAGCTGGGATCAGGCGGCATCACCCCCATCCTGCAGAGAAGATCACCCACAAGCTCTCCTCTTTTTGGCAATGGCCTATGAGCTGTGTCTACCACCTCTCATATGAAAAGGCTGTGCAGATACTTTCACAATTGGTGTGTGAGGTTCAGCTCAACTGAACTGAATGAAGAGTTTCAA
This sequence comes from Fistularia tabacaria, assembly GCA_901007705.1. Taxonomy (NCBI): domain Eukaryota; kingdom Metazoa; phylum Chordata; class Actinopteri; order Syngnathiformes; family Fistulariidae; genus Fistularia; species Fistularia tabacaria. The sequence continues at coordinate 330,354 of CAAKHD010009766.1, read as the reverse complement.
ACACTTGATGGGTTTTAATTGAGCTTGTGTGAAATTTGCACCTGGACTTAGACCTTGAGGAAAGGCGGTTCTCAGTCTGATGACAGGCAAACTGTACTGCACAAGTGAAATAAGAAAATCACCTCCATGATGGCTTCTTCATTGGGCAGCAGATGACAGAGCAGCGAAACATAAGTCTGACGAAATGTGGCTTGGTTGGAGATGGAGCTACATTCGGTGCAAGCTTTCGCCAACACAACAGCCTTGGCCAATTCGCCCATCTTTTCCAAATGCTTTACTCGCATCTCCATGAAGCCCTCCCCCTCCAAGCTGATATACGCATCAACTAGAGAAATAATTTTAAAAGAAAAATGCATTAGCTCAGCTCTCTCACCAAGACAATTTAACAATTATCAACAAAGCTTGATGTGAATAGAACAGCTCAAATTAAATACAGAAATAAATTGCAACCTTCTTCTGAGTTGGTAGGTTGGCCAGTGAGGAGGGCAGTGAGGACTGGATTGCTCCACGCTCCACCCTCTCCTGTGATCTGGAGTAATGCTTGGAGGTCTGTACTTCCATACTGTAATAAGGTGTCATGGGCAAGCTGAAATTAACAAAAACAAACAAAGAAAAAGCAGCTTGTAAATTTATGCTTTAGACATGAGCATACGGCTAGATTCTGCAAAAGACAGACAAAGCCCTCTCTTCAATCTCTTTTTTGTAGCTATATACCTCTGCTTTATACATTAATTCCCTGATTAATTTGGGATTTCCATATGTATTGAATTACAGAGTAATTTAGTCAATGACTTGATTGGTCTGTAAAGTGTCAGAAAACAGTCTGTATGTTCCTTCGCAAACAGACCACAGACGATGATGCAGCTGATGTCTGTTGCAGGGGAAAGAAAAATGTGGTATCAGACTATAAAATACCTCTGTGTATTTCTTGATTCCAATCTGGCATTAAGAAAACAAATTGAAAAAATAAAGAGAGCAATGCAGTTTGATATGTCAGATTTTTGCCATATTAGGAACTGTCTAACCATCAAGGTGCAACACTTTATTTTAATGCCATGGCAATGTCACACCTGTCATACTGTCTAACAAGCTGGGGATGAGCACCCACAACGCTCAAACCTACACAGTCACATACCATCAAGCTGTTGAGATGCCTGACGGGAAACCAAATTCAGTTTACGAAACGCTATCAAGAGGCTGTGACACATACGAATAGTAACTTAAACTCATGGCTACAACAGAACCAAATATGTGACACTTCTGTGTTACTTGTCTGGATGACCTGTTTTGTTTTAGGAAGGTGTTGTTGCCTTTGTTTGTGTGAGGTGTCCCCTTAAATGTTCAGTGTTGATGCCCTTGAATTTTATGTGTATTACATTTGCCCACCAACTGCAGTTAAAAATTAGCCAGTTGGCTAAAACTGGCGCATTTACAGAAAATATTCATTAATGTGCAATGTCCCTGTATCTCAAACCGTTAAATAAACATACTTTGAAGTAAATATAAACAACTAAAAAGGAGAACCCTTGTCATACAGTCATTGATACATTTGGGTGTTTAAATCACTGCTGTCACTTTACTGGGTCCATATATTGCATCTTTGCTTTTCTCTGCGAGATGATTTGTGTTGACCTACCTGGACAGAATGGTGGAATTGAAGCCAGGCTTCATATGGGATTTCATTTTCAGGAACAGACAGAAATAGTTCAAAACAGCTCCTGTACAATAGAAAAAAAGATAACCCTGAAATTTAGAAATGGTCCCTCAAAAAAAAGCAATTTGACCTAAAACATAAGAATGCCAGTCGACGTGGAACACATTGGCGAAATCACAATTTCATTTTGAATGACAATACAGTTTCATCATATCAAAATCAAATAAGGACAGAATAAAATAAATGGGATTTTGGACTTTCGTGTTATTTTTTATGCATTTAACTTTTTGGAATATTTTTTTCTTCTTAAAAAAGGTTAGTTTCTTAATTCAGTAATCATTCAAAAGACAAAATCTAGTCTATTAGCTTTCCCCTTACAGTACAGAGCAGTATACTTTAGGAGATGACCAGGTTATTCAAACAAAGCTGAGAAATACATTTTTAACTCGATAAAAAATATTGCCATCCACTGCTGCTGAAAAAAGTAATTTACTCCATCACAGACCTATCACCCTAACTGTTGAATACAGGATTTTATTTTGGCCTAATCACCCAACTGAGAGCAGGATTAATACAAAGAGTTGTCCGCTGAAACCCCTTAATTCTGTGAACAAACTGCAATTAGCAATACAGCATATCCCTTCGAGAGGTAACAGGGTTTTACGCCAATCAAAGATCTATCTATATACATTCAAAATAAAGCGCTGTAAGGTTACTACATGACTTAAATCTCCATTAATTGTAAACAGAAACTGACTCTGAAGGAATTAACTGTCTGCTTGGGTACCTTAAGATAGTACAATTGAGAATTGGAAGAGTAGAGTAAGACTAAATAATTGGAAACCAAATTGACGATTTGTCCATGACTATTGTTACAGGTTAATAAAAAGCAAAGTGGTGACAGTCTGATATATTGTGGCATTAAGGGTGTACTCCTTATGAACGAATTCCAACAGTTTTACCGTCGGTGCTAATAAGAACTTTGGTTCCCTGGAGCTGTCTTACGCTTTGGAAAGTATATTTTGAAAGATTTAAGGAAATTCAAAAGCTATTTCTTAGACCAAGTTAGTCAAGGGTAGATGATTACCAAGATGAAATGAGTAACACACAGTGATACTGCATCAATTAAGTAGAGAACCTGGTACCAGGCAAAAAAGACAACAAGTTTGTATGTTTAAGTTAACACTTTGAGGAAGAGAGATGATCGTGCGACCAGTGTGAAAAGGATGACAGTGCGGTACAGAAAATAAGTCTAAAACAGTTGTGATTGAATTTGGAAAAATGATGTTTCAAAGGAATTTGTTGTTAGAAAAAATGGAAGAGAAATTGTGAAATCATTGCTATAATCGCCAGAAAGACACAATTGTGCAAAGGGTAGCAGGGATATGTTCAGCATGTTGGAGAATCTGCTGCACACTTTGGAGATGATCAAGAGGAGCTCTAGTGAATGTTTGTGTTACCAGAATCACTGCAGTGAAGACAGATCCTATAATTTGTAGTCTGTTATGTCTATGAATTTAGGATTATTGTATGGAACACACAATTTATGACAGAAGAAAATTATTATTCTTGTGTTGTTCTTTTGATTAGTTAAGCCCTGCCACAAGGCACTGGCAGACAGGATACCACTTTGCAAACACTTCTGGTCAATTATGATAAAGAGGCAATGATGCCGCCAGAGCAGGTTAATCAGCAGGTGGAAAAATGCTAATCTTTGGGGCAGGAGTGAAAAACATTTAAAGTGAAAACTGAATAGATATCGGTGACACCACAAGCTACGACACACAGCATAATGGTTTAACTTGGCTTAAATAGAAAAGTAATGTGAATGCGCAGAAGAGAATAGAACTTGAGAGAGGTTGTATTCCAACGAGATCTCTCGCTCCAACATGTCCCTGAGTACAGGATAGGAGGAAGGGATAACCAATGAATGAATGAATTATTCCTTGTTCCATTGTGTCAGACTCCCATTTGTTATTGTTTGTATTGCACTTTTGATGGGAAGTGCTTTATTCAAATCTACAATAATTACTTTTCATTACTATGCCATATGCTGTGAACCTCACAGAGGCAGAGACAACAGAGAACTTTATCTTTTTTCATATAAAAAATTCAATATGCCTGTTTGGGGACAGAATTTTCACAGGCACCAAGTCACTGTCCTCCATCTCTCATGGATCAACCCATGACAGTGGAAGTTGAGTTGTGAAGCAAATTGGAAAATGTAGACATGTCAAAATTTGAATAGATGAGTGGATGACATCTGAAATCAGAGGAAATTCCAAGCTCTGTCTTTATCAAGTCTTTGTTGGTTTGTGATTAAAGAGGGGGCTTGCACTTATGCTTTGCAAGTTTGGTTGTCTTTTGACAAAATGGTGGGGTTTCACACTAGGGGCGACAGGGATAAAAGCAGTCAGCAACTGATATCTTGTTCTTTCAGTGTTTAAAATCCAGTACCCTTTTGTTGTAATTAGTGTCACACTGCATGGACAATACTGGCACTTTTTCCATTCCAAAGGACTACACGCTCAGGTCCAGAGTATATCACGCTGATAACAAATAGCTAAAGAACCAATAATAAGTATAGATTCAATCTAGGTAAAAGAGCTAAAGTGTGTTAAGACAAAATATTGTCTGCTGGTGCAGATGGGTTTATTACTTTGTAGTTGGTGCTTCAGTAAGACAAGCCCTTCACTTTCTTGTAACAGACAAGACATTACACCTATTCCACAAAGCGAAAATCACAACTTGCAGGGACTCCATGAAGCATTACAAGTTCTGGCATTTTAATGCCTTACAATAAAGAACTGAAATGACTACATCCAATTTACCCATAAAACCATCTAAAAGGAGAAATGTAACTCACAAAGTGCATTTGCCAATTATTGAACTGATGAGAGCCCATATTTCAATCAGAAATTAGTATGAATAACATTCAGGCTTGTTCACTGACAAAAACTTGACAAGCCTTTGTGGCAACGGAGTCTTATAATGAGCCTTGGAATTCTAGTCACGCTGAAACAACTAAATACATAACAGTTACTGACAGCTCCACAATATAAAGAGAATACAAAAAATGGCCAATCATTCAGATTGTCCATCAATTACTCTCTCAATTACCATATCAAAAAAAATGTTAAAGTAAGATTAAGGTTGACTGTAAAATTAGTCACTTGTTCAAATGCTGCAGCTCGATCTCTGTAGTGCTGTTGATATGTTAACAGGCTCACTGTCACAGCTGGAATAGTGTCCGAGGTTTACGTTTTTTTGTCATTCCTCTAAGATATTATTCCAAATGTGTGTTAATCAGGGTGTTATTTAATAATTATTTGTGAGTGTGGTTTGTGATTTCATGCAATTTCATGTTGTCTGAAGTATCAAATGTTGAAAAAGGCAACTGATCTGAGACCAGTCGTTCAGGTTCACATTTTGATCCAAATACATTACTGGTGAGTTTTCTAAGCATTTACAGTATGGCCTGACCCGACTGCTCTGCTGTATTTTCACATTGGGTACAAAAGAACCAAAAAACAACCAATACTAGGCGGGGGGGGGGGGGGGGGGGGTCGGCCCCCTTTCCTTTAAAACCCTGGTGGGAAAAGTGTGTGGGGATGGGGGGTGGAGGAGAAAAAGGGGGG
>CAAKHD010009766.1:289508-310097 GCA_901007705.1 Fistularia tabacaria | reverse complement strand
AGGCAAAAATTATTGAAAGTGTAACAGGGGGGGGTGCGGCCCAAAAAAAAAATCTCCCCCCCCCCCAAACCAAAGGGGCCGTGGGGGGGGAAAAAAAAAAAAAAAAAAAAAAAAAGGGGGAAACCAAGTTTAGCTGCAAAAGTAAAACAAAACGGGAGTAAGCTGCGCGCCAGGGCCACTTTACCTGCCTCCGCCAATGGCGAAGGAGTCGATGTCCCCTTTGATGAAGAAGGAGTTCTCCCCGGTCCATCTGAAGCACTGCAGGGAGAGCGAGTTACAATTACCAAACTGTTGTTTTTGCATTCGTCACAAACTCATGTGTCGTTCCTCATCCCCAAGAGGCTCGTCTCCACAATTCACCGCTGACGGACGGTTACTCGACCTTGAAGCGAGGATGCAGCATGAAGAGAAACGTTTCCCCGGTGCCATAGAACACCTCACTGAGCCTCAGCGGGTGCGAGAGGAACGCCCCAAATATCTGGGGATGAAAAGTCACAAAGCCGTGAGACACAACGTGGATGCAAGTTTAGTTCAGCTAAAGGAGAACTCTGTTATTTTCAGCGAGACCTGACCTCCTCGAGCGCGTCCTTGATGACAATGAGCACAGGAGAGTCTATCGTAATACATTTTCTGTAGAGGGACTTGAGGCTGGCACCGTGGCAGGACACGCTGAACAGCAGCTGCCAGGTGTGTCCGACCGTACGTGGAGGAAGCTCCTTACTCAGCTGGTAAGACAGAAGGGTCGGGGGGTTACATATACATGCAAACATTGTTTATTTTAGTGGCTGCTGGCTCAGTTTTGTTCTCAAACATTCAGTTGAATATTTCAAGATAAACTTTCCTCAAATAGTCAAGAATGGCTTCATAGTTTGACAGAATAAGAGACATAAAGTCAGCGATAACAGCAAAAACAATACAAAACAATGCCAGCAGTTCAGATATTGCATGTGGCCATGTGGTGATTTTGGATTTCTATTTAAGCCCGCATGAATACGACCTCTGGCAGACTACACCGCTGCTATGTACACTTCAGTTCACAGCCAATAAAAATCTCGTCTCTTCCTGTTTATATCCAGGCATTCTGTAGTTACTGAGTGCCCTCCAAATATCCGAGTACTTTCCCACTTTCATCCCATTACAGTTCTCGTGGAATGTAGCTGCAATTTTCAATTTATGTATCTGCAAACACAGAAAAGAAGGAAAGTACAGTGATTGATTTACGTGCAACATACTGAGCATGTCACTCACCTCGGTGACGTGGGAGGCTTCAAATATGTGGCTGCTCTCTAAAATGTGATTTAGTCCCTCGGGGTTCTTGTCGATGACAGGAGCTGGCTTTTCCCTGCTCTCCTCCATCAGCACCATCTAATGTAAAGTGACACCCACAGGTTGCAGAAGGTCTCCATCTACCTGCTCAGGATACGTTCCTCTGACTGGACACAAATTTTGTTTCTTTCTCTACATTAACTGGGATGAACCCACGAACCTCCCAGTCATCCCCGGAGCAGCGGTGTCTCTGTGACATATTCTCCTCCTCTTCCTCCGCCTCCTCCTGCTCTTCCTCCCTTTCTTTATCTTCAATCACCACAAACTCCTCTTCGTCTTCGTCCGCCTCCCTCTCCGTCTCCCCGTCCTCCAGAATGCACAAGCTCGGTCGACAGTGCCTCAGGTAGGCATGGAGCTCGTCGGAGCTGGAGGGACAAAAGAATGCAAATGACAAACAGAAACGAACAGCTGCGTCAACACGGAGGGAAATGAGATGCCGGAGGGACCGGGCACATCCAATGAGAGGAAAAATGGCATTCTGAAGATGCTATTAAAACAGACTGTTTGACGTTTGTTTCACCCACTCCTGCCAGCCTCCCTGTGGGAGACTGACGTCTGCAGATGACAAACTCCATTGGTGCGTGAATAAACTAGAAATGCACCAAATCCAATTCATAATAACCGTATCTTATGTTGTGGAGTTTTAATTTTAAGTGGCTTAAGCTGTATTTATAACATAGGTGAGGACACGCAGTTCCCGTTTGGGCCTCACACCCTGGTGTTTGACCACCTGCCAACACCGGGCTGTAAAAAGGGACCCTGATCCTTTGTTTGCATTTACACTTGCTTAACACTTCAACAACCAGCATGTGTATCTGAGGGCTGGCCATCCACCCGGGGAGGGTCAACAGTACTCGAGACGTCATTTGCAGTGGATGCAGTCAGGGTTTGAAGTGAGAAAGTGGTGATGAATCATTTTTCAAGAAATATAGAAAATACAAATTGAGCAACAGCCAATGACAGCATGTAACCGGATGGACACCAGTAAGTGGATAGACACCTCTGTTCACGTCCGGAGAAATGAGACCTGGAATGGACCAGAGAACTGATTCCGTATGGGTACTGCCTTATATATAAACGGTATCCGATCTGTGCTTTATGAGATGTAACTTTGGGTGCAACCTCACCTCTATTTTTTTTTTTTTTCTATAATGTGGTATTTCCGGTTTCACAGCCTCATCAATGCCCCCCTGGCAGGTGTCGTACCTCTCCTGTGAAAGTGCTAGCCAGGCGTCCCTCCTGGGTGACGGTTTGCTCATCCCAAGCTGAAGTCCCCTTGCTGACTTTTTGTTGTCTGCGGATGGTTGAACCCGGAGCTGGATAAACCTCAGAGCTGCAGGGCGACCGGCCGATGACCCTCGGGAGCCTGGAGCAAAAAAAAAAGGAAAACCTGACTGAGAAAGAAGTGCATCAAAATGTTCAACAGGCAGCCGTGTGTTTATTTATACCTGAAGTCTGACTTTTCACCGAGAGTGTTGGCGCTCCGTCAGGCTGCTCCTTTTTCAGCTCACTTGGGACCTCTGGACCTCCGCAGCAGAAGGTGGCAGCGCTATTTAAGACGGCCGCCCCGAGGGCTCCCACAGACGCCTCTGCCAACCCCGGCGGGGGGCTGTCCAGCTCCAGCTCCAGCTCCACCTCAGCCACGTCTCTGCCCTCCACCTCCCTGTCCCCTGACACCTCCTTGGTCAGACTCAGGCCCAGGCCCGACCAGTCGGCAGGAGTGGCGGACAGCAAAGACCGGATCGCCTCCCCTTTGTGGTCTGGGAAACCTCCCACTTGGCTCTTGACATTTTTCAACTTCTGAAAAGTTCTCTTTCCTTTTCTCCTAAAACACAGAGCAAAAAGTACTGCTGATGCTTGATGTGACCCGGGAGTGTATTCGAATGGTGAATAACCGCTTACCTTCTCTGGGAGTGGCTGAAGTGCACATGGGAGATGTCGGAGAGGAAGGTTACAGAGGCCAGCTTGTCTAGAGACAGAGACAGGAGGTACTCCTCGCAGCCATGTTCCTTCACCAGTGGATGGGTCTTACATGGATCGAAGAAGATCTTGTTGGACGTCACCAGCAGGATACCTGAAACCACGCCCTGGCGGAGGGAGACAGAGGGGAATCATCGACCCAATCCCCCCCAAGGATGGCGTGGGAACGTTTGCTGCTCACCTTGCCATCGGTGATGTAGCGGCAGAAGAGTTTGAGGTACGCCGTGGACGTCAGCTCTGTCCCTGGGCAGCACTCCGGTGGCAGAGCCAGCAAACAGAGCTGTCCGTCAGGCATGGGAATCTCCTCCACGTCCTGTCGCCGTCCCATCGGTGCCAGGAAAACAGCCATTAGCAGTCCGATGTAGATGTTTCCTAACAAGTCTGAATGATTTCTCCAATTTTAACCCAAATAAGTTTCTAATTGGTGGGAGGTTTTTGCTAAACCATTTTCACAGTATAGTAAGAAAAAAATTTGAAATTTGAAAAAAAGATTACATATATGATATAATTGGACCAACAAAATTAGCAGCTCAAATTAAGTTTGAGGATGTTGACCTGTTCATGTGAATCTCCATAATAATAATTTCCTATTTGACACATTTTCATTTATGCTTCCCCCTTTTTTTTAAATTTATTTATTTATTTATTTATTTATTTATTTATTTATTTTTAAATCAGACTTGCACAATCGGAATTATTCACAAAAATGAAATATTCTCTGTTTTCTCTCATGTTTACTCGGCATAGATGCCCCTCCAAGGATCTACTGTTTGAAACATGAAGTGCAATCAAAGGGAAAAGTCACATCCTGTGGAACGTGGCTCTGACCGACTGCAGTCAAAGGTAGATTTGTTTTTATTTTGAGAAATGTTTCCTCACCACTGACGAAACAGTTCTTAAATGTAATCATTTAAACAGTTTCCTCCACTTACCAAGAGTATGTCATATTCTGCCTCTGGTGAAGGTGACTGATCTGGGGCTGGGAGCATGTCAGACTGCTCCGGCTCCGACCCCGGCTCGCCTTTCAGCCTGGGGTCCAGCCCCGTTCCCGGTCTCGGAGGCACTGAGCCCTTGGAGCATCCGTTCCTTCCTTTCGGGACGACCAGCTGCTTCAAAATGAAAGCCATGGTTGTATTAAATACCTGACAGCAAAGAAGCTGGGACTCGGTCTGTAAGGTGACTGGCTACTTCTTCTTTCTACTCTTGTTTGTTGTCATATCTGAAAGTCACATGACACTGAGGGTGGGGGTGTTGGAGGTCATTATGGGACTGGAAGCAAAGCTCCAAACCTACAATATTTCAATTTACAGCATGAAAATATTTGATAATTATCAGTGCCAAGGGGAAAACACATGCAGCTAAAGCAACAGTGTTCACGATGATTCTACGTCTCCTAGCGTTTACCTCTCTGGGCACGAGGGTGGCCAGGGAGCACGGCGGTTGCGGGGGATGTTGCCACATCGGTTCTCTTTTGTCCAACGATGCAGACTTGCAGCTGAACTGAGATGAGACACTAAACACGGTGTCGGCCAGGATGTCCTGCCAGGACAAACAAAAGCATCTTTGAGAATTCCATAACCGATTTGCTGAGATTTCTATTAAAAAAATGGCACAAAGCAATAAAAACAACAAATATACTTGGTTAATTTCTCCCGTAATTGAGTTTATTCAATCCCAGCCGTGCCGTACTGACTCTTGGCAGCTGCAATCTTCACTGACAAATCTTCCCCACATCCGCAGTGTATTCTCGGCCTGCTAAGACTTGACTCTCATATTTGAATATTGCTGAGCAAAGACACCTCCTGAGATTCTGCAGCCACAGGCCGAAGGTATCCTCATTTGAGACAATAGTTTCTTTGTTAAAAACTGTATCATGTGATGGGGAAATGTACAAATAACAACTGCAGGAGTGTTATTTATTTAAGAGAAGCCAGTAAAGTGACACTGAGACGACAGAATCACAAAGGAGGAACCATAAGAACCTCGGGGCTCAGATGGTATGAATAAAGCATGGCATTTGGGTCACATCTTCGGGGGCTGTGGCGGCAGCTTCCACATTTCAAAAGGTGAAAAGGAGGTTGTTTTAACTGCGGGTCCTGCTGTCAAAACCTGAACTGAGAAAAAAAACAAGAACCTAATGTAGATTCTGACAGGTTGTGAAACAGAGAAACAGGTCCTCCACCCCCAGGGATGATGAACACGCCCTCAGCTGCACTACGAATATTTGATAGAGCAGAGATGGTGGGCGAGGGAACATTTCTTCTAGCAATTTCTCGAAATTCATGAAAAGTCCATAGAAGAGACTTGCAGCAGAAGTTGGCAGCTGAGAGAATGCTCTCCAGAAACAACATGAAAGGCTGAAATCGAAAAGACTTCCATTCAAAATAAACCAGATTCCTTTCAAATAAGTGCAAGCCTTCCTTTTCTTCCTCTGAACGTACAACAGGTTGGCATTTCTACCATCATCTAGTGGCCGCTCAGGGAAACACACTCGATGAAATAGTAACACTACGTTCGCATGTTCACATGTACATAACGCAACACTTTTTACGGTCACGGCTGAGCAGGGTGTGGTTGCTTGTCTTTCTCACCTATAGCTCCACCTCATTCCATACCAAGGAGAAGTTTAGGGAATGACTCGTTTTTGTGTGTGCTGCTCTGACAGCCTACTGTCATTACATATCAGTGAAAGCGTCTGGTTTGGTCTTCACCGCTGGAGAAGGAACAGATTATTGAGAAAATACAGATTTGCAGATTAAGTCTCTTCCCACAAGTGATTCACGGACGGACGCTTCTGTTGGACTCATCGAGATGACAGGCGCCTGACAGGTTGTGTGAACACAGAGAAGTGTTTGTTTGTGTGTTACCACGCAGGAATTTGTGTATTTAACATTCATTCATTATCTATCCTGCACTATGGGATGGGGCATGTCTCTCAGTCACATAGGGACATGCAACGATTCGAACCCGGAGGAACCCCACGCAGGGACGGGGAAAATGTGGAGGCTCCACACATAAAGGCCCCCCTGTGGGAATCCAACCAGGGACCTTTTCGCTGGTTCCTGCTGACCACTGTGCCGCCGGGACCGAATGGCCGGATACAAGTTGTTCTCATGAAACAAACAAACGTCCATTGCCAAAGAGGGAATAATGAAGGAATAGGATGCTACAAATGTTCCTGCTTTCAATCGGCAAATAAATTCTTGTCTCCAGATGTTGGTTCAACCGTAACAATATTGTCCTGCCACCATATCAGCGAGAGACCTGGTACTGGATCGAAATTAGAAAAACAACAAAATTGCTAAATTCTGGGTTGTGGTTGTTTCAGCTGCTTACATCAAATCCTTTTTACTTTGCATTTATTTTCATTTCACGTCAGTATCATGGAATTATCTGGATCATTAACAACTGATTTGAAACCCTCAAATCTTAATCCATCTAAATTTCAGCACAAATGTGAACCAATATCTAAAACTCTGGATGCGTCTTTTTTATTGACCTGATGTCTTCATCTTACTTTAAACATCAGATTTATGGAGTCCATATTTAAACCGTTTAAATCCTGCAAAGTTATTTGCAAATGATAAGACTTCATTATTACCACTTTTCATGGTTTAACAGGTTTAAAACAGGTTCTATGAGACTTGCTAAAATGTTTTTTTCCATTAAAACAAATCCAACAATGTCCTTTTCGAACAGAAAACAGCAGAGATGGGGAAAAGGCCTAATAAGATCTTAGCTGACTCATTATCATGACTTCGATACAAAGGTCAAGTACAGAACATGCCAGCGGCCCAGACTTCACAAATCAACAACAATAAAAACACAGCAGACCAATAACTATGAATGACTCTCTGAAAACACAGCCCTGTATTTCCTGTAGAGGCTGTGAAAAAGTCTCTGTTTCCCCATCTCGTCAGAAAACTCGCACGGAGAAGCCAGGAGGTTCAGCATTGAACCTTGGACACGCCAGATTTCCCCAAGACCAAAGGTAGATGTAGTTACCTGCTGAAAAATCCTCACAGATTCAGACCTAAGGCAGGGACCTAGAGACGTGGAAGTATCAATTTCTTGGCGGTATCCGAGCCAAGTTCCTCCCTGCAACCCTGAAGAAAACACTGAATCACAGACAGACGGACATGTGACTGACCACGCTGCTGGAGCTGTCATCTGACAATCCTGCTGTCTGCTCTTGCTTCACTGGAGCGCTGTCCACCTCCCATGACGTTCCTGCGGGGGGAAAAGGGGGAGTGCTTTAAGACGCGCAGCTGACTGATGATTTCCTGATAAGTTAGAGAGATTTTGAGGTAAACTGTATCCAGTATTTCAATTTATTAAGCGGTCAAACATTGTGTTGCAATGAAACCCTTAATTTAAATGCAAGGCAGTGGTATTGAGTACATGCATGTATGTGGATAGCAAAGGTATTAAACCTCTCCCGGAGTACCTTGCAGGTAGTACTGTCGCAGTTTGGGGTTTCTGATGTGGGGGATGTGGTTGAGGGGCCGACCGGTGAGGACCTGGCGTTGCCGCGGGTCGCAGGCTTGAGGTTCCAGTCTGGCCTGAGGCTGAGTTTCCCACGGTCGTCTGGCAAAGTTTGATGAATGGGAGACACCAGCGGGCAGCTTGGAGCCGAGCCTGAGAGACGTGCACGATTACTGGATTCAGTGCCTTTGTGTGAGAGTGCAAGGATAGAGTCCACTCTGGAATCAGTCCAACACTCAATTCAAGGCTTCCAGTTCCATACAGTCTAATTAAGAAATGAAAGCAGATTGAGTTTCCAGAATTTCCCTCTCTTTCACGGAAAGGTGAAATTAATAGCTTGTTTCTTACTTACCTCTCTTAATTCTTGCATTTTTAACCTTTTAAAAGATGCAAACACTATGACGTTTTTTTTTATTCTATTTCTGCTGAATTAAATTTTTTTCTGAAAAAAAAAACATAAGTTCAGGAGAAATGCAAGTATCCTCAGCCCCCCGTCATCTGTGAAGCTAAAGTGTTGCTTCACATCTGGCCTGGTGGATATGATTCATGTTTTTTCAGCTGCTTGCTCAACTTAAATCCTACTTGATGCCCGTGGACTGTTTACAATTGGTGCAAATACAGAGCCTCAGCTCCTTTGAGAAACAAATTCAGCGGGTACCTGCAGCAGAGCTCTACAGCACAGTCCTGCCACCAGCAGGTAGTGAAATTATTATTGCTATTATTGAGTTATTCTGCATCTACATAGCTCCTGCTACCCTTTTCTGATCCCATGACTTATTCAGCTCACGGAAAAAAAGGCACATAGGATTGTGTTAATGGTTTTCTTTTGCGCTGTTAAAATTAAAAACCGTATCAAACGGTATCTGAGAGGGTTTTTCTTTTTTCTACTGGGCAGCTGTCATTGAATGTGCCCCTGGCAAGATGCAGCATCTCTCACCCACATGCTGCTCTGTGCTGTGATGGAAAGCAGACTCTTACATGCTAAAATATATGTATTTTTTTTCCGTTTTGTGCTATAACACATTTTGGGCCAACCTAAAATGTTATCTCCCTCTTCACATTAAGAGAAAATGATGCAAAAAAAAAAGCCAAACGCCTCAGTATTGTCTGTATTCATTGGTCTGACCTGGTCTTGACATTGCCGAAGTAGCTTGTCCTGATCTTGTCTCTCAGGGGCTCGTGGTCCATGGCTCCCGCTGTCTCTGTCCTCTTCACTGACTGAGCCATTTTCAATCCCTCTTCAGTTGGATCCTGGCAGCCGTGGTGGAAGCAGAGGGATGAGGGGCTCAGCTGGCATCCTTCCTCCTCCTTTTATTCCCCATGGCTCACATTTGCCCAACTTAGCGCACCTACACATGAGGCAAATCTTGAAATGAGTGCGGCTCCATCAGACATTCCTGTGTAGACGTCTGCAGACAGACAACCCGGACAAGAGTGACCCTGTGGTTTACTTGAGCCAGGTTTCCAATTCAATTAATTCGTCAGTTGATCTATATAACTGTTGTGTAATGATGAGCAAGGTCTTCAATATCTTACATGATGTGTCCTTGCTTTCTACTCAAAGTTGTGCACATCCGTACATGAATATTGAGATGAGGAAAGCCTTGACATCCAACAGAAGCCTCTGTTTTAAAATTCAAATGGCTTTTTGGCTGATTCTAGGCCATGAGGCGGTAAGGAGGGACCTGGCAACAAAAATGCTGTTTTCATGACACACTGTCGACGCAAGTTTTTGTGTCAAAAACAGTGGGAATGCCGTGGCCATGGGACAAACATGACCCCGAACTGAGATTGCAAATGAAATGACGATACTGCCATGGCTTCAAGTGTTCTGCTATGGATGAACAACTTACCCCATTAGTCTAGAACGTTCCTTAGCAAACATCACTGCTGACTTATGGTTGCAAAAGGAGTGCATGTGTATGCAGGGCATTGGGTTGTGACAAAAAAGAGACAACTATTCCTTAGGGCTGCTGGCCTCGGGGCTCACGGTCAATCATCTGCCTCCATCTAACCCTCGTCCTCGCCTTCTTCTCCCACACCGAATAACTTCCTGTCCTCTTTCCCTCCTTCCATAAATATGTTGTGTATTGTGATTGTGTTCTTGATATACTCTATCTGTGAGTTGATTTTTGTATCACTTCTGTATTATTCTGTTACTGTGTTGCTTGATGCTACATCCTTGCCGCCACATGCAGATCCTCCCTACTGTTTTAGCTGACTCTGCGGGGCAAAAAAAAAACGTCCTATTTTGGAAAGTAGTTATTCACCGGAAAAGTTGCAAAATGCAATTATTTGGAATTGTCGTGGTAGTGTCATGCTTGAATAGAAATGTGCACAGTGGACAGGCAGGGGGCTAATCTCTTATATAGCACTTTCCAGAGGATGAGTTTAAAGAGAACAAAACCCAGAAAAATGCATTCAAGTTGTGTGGGAATTCCTTTGGCTTGCTTTAACACAAACCAAAACAAGCAACACATATAACGTAAGTAACGTTCATGTCAGCATCAGGCCTCCACCCCCTCTTACAAGGCACCCGGCCTGTTTGGGGTGGTGATGTGTTTTCTTGTCTCAGGACCCGCTGGGCTAGCCTAGCCTGTAGCTACATCCTCCATGACATCCATACTTACATATCACGACATGACAACACGTTGCTTCCTGGAAGTGCTGCGGGTTCGTAATGATCTCGAGGGGGGCTTTATACAATATTGTAGAATGATCGAGGTATTTAATTGCAGTGCCAAATGCTAGCATTGAGTGGTAAACAGTAAACGAGGAATGCGTGCCATCGGTGTGTGAAGCGAGTCGTCTCTTTACTGACCTGTCACTTGCAGCGGGGATAGAGAAGGTAACGGTTACATGCACGGGTGTTTAGATTGCAGTGTTATGATATCACTGCAGACACGGACAAGTTCATCCTCAAGCCCCGCCCACGCCTCCAATCACTCAGAGATAATATCAAGATAGTACTTCCCCTCCCGTCAGCCGGTGACACGCAGTGTTCAGTTTGTCCAGGAAATCACAATTTTACATTTTTTTTTTCCTGTATTCACGTTTTCATGATCTTTTTTGATCAATAATTGTTTCGGGATCTTTCTTAAAGAATTTGATAAAATGCAGTTTTCCCCGCGATGTAAATAGATAAATGTGCGGTTCAAGGTATTAACAATATTGGGAGATCATGGACGGAATTATCTTGTTTTTGGTCAACCCTTTGAGAGAAGATGGTTGTAAAGTGTGGAGGTAGTTGATGCAAGCAACGTTTTCCCATCACTCATGACTGGTTGTTATGTTTTCTTGATGTCTTGTGTATTTTACATGTATCATTGAATTCCCCAGCTTTCTCTTTCCTGCCTTTCATATATGTTCCACCTTCTACTTTATTCAAAACCGTGATAATATCACGAACTTTGTATTCCAAAACAAACAGACAAATAAGGTCTCTGAGTGGACACACAAGCTAACGAGTCAGTACAACTGAGAGACACAAGCCGAAGAAATAAGCATGCTACGGTAGCACAGTGGTCAGCGCTTACGCTAGACGGTCCCACGTTCGATCCCGGGCCAGGCCTTTCTGTGTGGAGTTTGCGTGTCTCCCCGTGTCTTCTCCGGTTCCCCCTACCACTAAAAAGATGTACAATAACTCAGGATGAATGAGAGTGTGTTCGACTGTAGGACAACGGATACAACTTAGCCCAAGGCTACAATCCGGAGTAATGTGTTTACATGCATGGTTCTCATGTGTGTTCGTTAACAAACAAATACACCATAGATTAAACTATAAGGGAAAACGCCAATGGAATTTTCACAAGCTAAATGTGTGATTTAAAATATGCATCTCTATTTATCTGCTCTTTTTAAAAGTTTGTCTCTGTCACAAAGTATTTGTATGAGAAATTCACAAGAATAGTAAATCGTTTTTCATAGTTACAGCAATTTCTAAATAACTACCGATCATTTTATTATTAGAAGTAGTAGTCGTGGTAGAAGTATTTTAAAATGTAAATAATGAGCACACGATGCACTGCACTGCTCATCTCCACCACTTGATGACAACCTTGGGCGAATTCTTAAACAGGAAGTTGCCAAAAGACTCCAGCCAATCAAATGACAGCAGAGCGAGAGGATTTCCGGGCAATGAGCGACAACACAACTCCGGTGAAAGACGAAGAATAAAATAGGCGTCCCTTGGATACTTTCATCATTCAGCTCCTCGTCCATTCAGTACCGTAAGTCACTCTCTTGCGGGTATGTTCGCATTTTAGGAATTGTATAGCATTAATTAAAGACCGCGGCTGTAGTGTCAAGTTGAGGGTCATCAAAAGGGTCGTCGACGCCGCTAAAGCTAACTCTCGGACGCTGCTTTGGGCTGGAGCACAAAGCACTGTCAGCACAGTCCGAGTTGCAAGAATATTTTCACCCTGTGTTTCTTGTTGAGTGAAAATTAAGTCACCAAATGAAGCAGACAGTCGTCGTAATGCAACAATTGATAATAAACTATGTATGCTCATCGACTGTTTTCACATCTCGTCACAGTTGCCTACTTTAGGAAAATGTGTTTTTATGGAAAACTAAGTGATATCTCAGGTTATTGTTAATGTTTGTGACTCTCGCTCTATATAATATTTGCTTTTAGTGCTGTTCCCGTGTCTCCGGAGAAAACATATACCTTCTCTCTACGATCTCTTAATTTAATTGAATCAACTTGAGGTCAGTAGATATAAATATATATTTTGGAGTGATGTAAAATAAAAAAAAGCCGTTCGAATGATATACTTAATTTAATACTGCATTTGCAGAAATACTGCCAATGGACATTTATTTCAAATAGCAAATGGGCAAAAGTTTCCACAACACAAGATGTTGCATGCACGATTCTTATTGGACACGTTTAATTTCCACATCAAGATGTGTCGTAATATAATCCATCTTCTTTATCATGACGTTACAAGTGCAAATCGAATGCAAACACGCCTTTGCATTTGCCAAATATTCCTTATTCAGAGCATGTATACAACAGCTCATTTATTTGTTTGTTTCTTCTTTTTTACAAAAATAGTGTACACATGGATGAATGTCGTGTACCTGGTGAGAAACCCCAATAAGTTGACTTAATCATGTAAACCTTTGTTCTGTAGCCACATACGTATAGTGCAGTGATATTCAACAACTGACATGGGACATTAGTGTGCTGTGAGGGATTGTCAGGTGGGAAATCGTCTGATTTAACTGAATCTGTCTGAAAAAAATTACTCAGCTGTTGCAAATTCTAATAAATAATCACCAACTTTAGATATCTGGTATTTCAGATACAGTTTTGGACTTATTTTGCCCTGACATTGAGTTTTTGACATCTGATATTACAGTTTATATTCAACTAAATATTGGCAACGACAAGTGCATCTCTTTTCCTACCGGATATATGATAAATAAGGGTATAGATGACATAAAATAAGATCTCAAAAGTTTTTGTTCAGTTCTTTTTCTCAAATTGCATTAAATATTCATCAGGAGTTCAGTCAAACCAAACTTTACTGCACTGTTTTATGGTGGAATATATTGGTTTGTTGACATATTTTTAAATTTTGGGTAAATTGGCCAATAAGTCAGTTTTACACTTTCCCTCAGTAAGACACATTGATTTTATACACAAAAAGTAGGTGTTTTTTATCACCCATCAAAGATCACAGTTTATCTGTGACGGTCTGATATTGGCTGATTAAAATAGAATACTGGATATTTACATTGTACGTGACAAAAAGCTAAGCAGCATGTTATCAATATGGCATTTGTTTGCTCTAATTATATTTGACTGTCATCAATTTTAGTCAAGTCAAATGAAGATGTGCTAAGTTCCCCTTCTTCCTGTTTTCCCGTAACAGATGCTCTAACTACTGACTAATTTATATCCTACGAGTTGGCTGTTGGATTAACGTGGCATCTGTTCACCGAGCTACTCCTTCTTGAGCCACTGCTCGCACCAAGCATTGGTGTGTGACTCCCCAGCCGTCACCATGGAAACAGAAACAGTAAGTGCTTTCTGATTGCTGAAATCTCGAGATTTTTTTAAGTGTGCAGCTTTTCCCATTTTGTGTCATGCACTAGAAAGGACGTGCTACATTTTGTGTATCAATTAAAATTGTGTGTTTATTTCTGCAGGAAGTGATCCCCATCTGGCAGAATAAGCCTCATGGATCCACCCGCAGTGTTGTGAGAAGAATAGGTTCCACTCTTCCACTCAGACCTCCACAAAGGGCATGTTTCCAAGTATGTTTTAGTTTCCTACAATTCATGCCAGTTTTCCATATTCTTGCTGTCAAACGTATTTAGATAGTCCTTATCCATCAGGAACTGCCTGGCCTGCCCTCTCTGCGGCCCATGGACGGCCCCATGGTTCCCACTCTAGCAGATATTGCATGGATTGTTGCAGATGAAGAAGAGACATACGCAAGAGTGCGGTAAATATGATGACATAGCGTCCAACCCCTTCAATCCTCAAACTTTTTCTCCGTTTAAACATTCGCAATTGCGCAAATCCTTCAACTCACTATTGTGTTTTATAATGAAACTTCACAAATGATAGAATGACTTGAAAACCCTAAAAGTTCCTGCAATATTGTGAAAATAGAAAACTCTGAGATGGCTGGGTAATATAATGATAATAATGTTTTGATAATGTAATAGTGTATTATTAGTATATACAGTAAATTACCTTGTAAAGTACATATCGTGGACACAACACACAAAGAATTGCAATTAGATAGATATTCATCAAAAACAATGACAATGTATTGTCATTGTTTGGAGCCGATTATTCAGGTTGTATTGGTGCGCTGGGTGTTTCTGCTGGTGAATTGTCATGAAACATATTTTGATTATCACTTTTCCTATAGCTGAGCATGGTGTCTTGTTTTCTAGTCCAATCTGTTTGATTGTAAAGAGCATTAATCAGTAATTGCAATTTCTGAAGAATTTATGCATTTCTTAAGATTTTATTAAAGCAAATAATTTACTTAATAAAACAAATAAACACTTTTTCACCAAACTGTTATTTGCTCTAAAAGAGACACTAATATCATATCCGCTGCTGGATACTGCATAGTTGTACTCAAACCCCTAAAGATGCAAAGAACAACAGCAAATCATGAATTCCTCCGATCTCCCTGTCTTTCAAGGAGCGACACCCGTCCCCTGAAACATGAATGGCGGCCCACGCCTCTCCTGGTTCTGCATAGGAATTCATCTGTACCTAACTTTCGCCGTGAAGGGAAAAGGATGGAGGGGCTCCGAAAGCCCGGGGTGACTGCGCTCAACCGCACCACTGCTCTGCAGGACGAGTTGAGCAGACTGCGTGCACAGATTGCCAAGATTGTGGCGAGTGACTCCGGTGAGTAACTAATGCAACAGTACCAGCTATTCAAACCAATATATTTCTTATTGTGACCTTTAAAGCGGAGAATGTAGCGATTTGAAGAGCTTTCTAAATTCAAGTTTCAGTGAAGAACAATGCTTAAAACTTAATGTGAGTTTACTCATATTGTATCCTAATGCAATTTCACTTTATTTATATACATTTTAAAGAAACATCAACCATTGTCTTGAGTCATTCATGCAAAAAAATGTCCAAATGCATATGTTTTGCCTCTGAAAGCTGATTTTAGAGACAGATTCATTGGTGTTTGAAGGAATCCTTCAGCCTGCAACACTGAAATTGAGGTTCTCTAAATGGCCCAAAGCAGGACAGGTGTCCGTACAAAGAGGAGGAGTCACTGTTAACTGTCAGCAAGCCGCAGCCTTGTCATTGTTTTTTGTGATTCTTTAGTTGCCAAGTTAAATGCCGTAATTCTCTCTTAATGCCCTTTTGGTTCCGAGTCATCTTGGCATCCGTTTATAGGTCAACGACTGGAGATAATCTTTTCCATGCAGTCGTAGTTCGGTCTCAGCTATTAAACAGTTCTACCGGGTTCATGATAATATCACATGCTTTTACATGCTTTTACATGTTTCACATTTGCTTTTAAACTCAAATATGCTCCTATCAGAATTAGTAGTGGCAAACATCACAAGTAAAACTGGCATAAAAACAATAATGAATGAAAGTGACAGTATATTGGAGGGCACACCGTTCGATTCACTGACCCCGTCCAGCTTGACGTTTCACCTGTTAATATTTAATTCTTCCCCTGTGGTTTCTATAAGGCTCCAACCCCTTGACACCTGATCTGCTGTCCCCGGATGACACAAGCATGAGTTTCTCCATGGCCCCCTTCGAGGCGCCGCCCTACCAGCCAACAGCCACAACAGCTGCATCTTTCGTCATCAGTGATGTCACAGAAGAAGAGGAGGAGGATGAGGAGTTGGAGGAAGAGGAAGAGGAGGACAATGAGAAAGATGTGGTGTCTATGGTGTCGGAGCTCGTCCCCGATCCTCTCCCCCCTATCTCCATGACAGCATCGGCAACATTTGACCTCGACAGGCCCAGCATGGACTTCCGCGAGGCAGAGGAGGATACAGTGTCGCTATCCAAATCCACCAGCTTTGCTGATGTGATGGACATTTTGAAGGACATGAATCGCATGAAGATGAGCAAAGACAGGTGTGTGTGTGTGTGTGTGTGTGTGTGTGTGTGTGTGTGTGTGTGTGTGTGTGTGTGTGTGTGTGTGTGTGTGTGTGTGTGTGTGTGTACAGTGAACCAATGCTTTCATAAATATGTGTGAAATCAAAATTATATAACATTGCACGTATTGTGAACAATGCCAGGACCACCTTGAACAAATCTAGATTTGTTTTTGTTTTTTTGACATGTTACTTCAGGTACAACAGAGGCTGTACGTCCTTGAGAGAAGAAGATTCGGCCACTCTGATTTCAGAAGCTCTGAGAAAAAAGTTTGTCCTGAAAGAAGAAGATTCTGCTGATGTGAAACGGAAGTAGCCCGATCATGCACTTATCATTGCCACCCGATCCTGGTGTTCCTTGTAAGTCGGGACAATTTTAAGGGGAAAAGGCATTTGTGTTCGACATGATCATGAAATAGTGAATGACCAAATGAAAGTGTGTTTCAACAGGATATTTACCACAAGGATGCACTAAACAGACAGGCCTTCCAGGATAGCATCAATTTGTGTGTCACATTATCAACAGATGAAGTCATCAAGCTAAATCCTTGTTTGAAAACAAATGTTTAGATTTTAGTATTATTGAACTCCAGCTATAGTATTGGAGTAATTATTATTGAAAGTGATTCAGCCTTTCCTGATTAGGTTACTGTTTGAAGGGCTGTCGGTGGAGGTGACACTTTTATTCCTCCAATTTTAATTTCTTTAAGTTCCTTGTGTTTTGCTTCAAAAGAGTCATGAAAGATTTCATGGAAATTTTCTTTGGATAAAACCCCGCAACATGTTGAGGGTACACATACCAAAGCCCTTTTTATTTCAATAAGTAAATCAAAACTAATAATCATGTAATTACTATGATGCAGATTCTAAATGATGGATGAATTCATAGAGACACAGTTGCAGAGAAGTTGATATTTCCCTTCTACATTTACTGCTCCTGGTTTCAGTTGATTTCCCCTGTCTCTGTTTCCAGGCCTTCACCTCCGGACTCATGGAGCTTGCTCTTGACACCTGCAACTGCTGCCAGCGATAGATTTAAAAAAAGAAAACAGAAACATTTTCTTCTCGAGACTCCAAACCAATTGTGAACCTCACAGCGTTGCAGCTGCCTGATGCTGAACCGCCAAGTCTCGATAGCGATACTCAGTTTCAGTTCTGCATCACAAAACTGCACCCGGTGTATTTCTCTCTGAAGGTGTTTGTGTGTCCATATACTTGGAGTAATGCTGAAGCAGACTGGCCCACTGGCTGTGCGCTTGGACATGTTCCTGCGTTAGCAAGGACCGGTAGAGGCTGACACCCGAGCCATGATATTGTAACATACATTTTGGACTTAAAATGAGAAATTGCCCTTTAAGGAGCATTTTGTGTTTCGAGCTTTTTTTGATTTGTTCTTCCCTGGAGATCCTACATTAATAATGCAAGTAAATGTTTTTTTCAAGTTGTGTAAATCAGTTCTCTAACATACTTGAACGTATTTTATTTTACAGCAGTAAAGGATCCACTGTGCAGAGATGTACAACAGTTTATCACAGTGTGTTTGGGTTGCTCTTAATGTTGGGTTTACAATAGCAGGTTTCCACATGTGCGCGCGCGGTGTTATCCGTGTTGCTTGCTCTACGGCACTCGTGGAACTAAATCTTATTCCTGTTGAACTGTATGTGATGGATTGTCACCCCTCCATCCCAAAACAAAAGGAACAAACCCATGAAGGCACAGTTAAAGAATGGAACTTTGTGGTGTGTAGATCTCTGAAATAATAGTGCGAGTATAACTCTTGAGTGAATCCTACATCCTCATCTTCCTCATGGTTTGCAGCTGTTCTTGTTTCATTACACGCAAGCTTGTGCTTTCTTTTCGGAAACCACAAATTCCCTGTAAATGAGGGCTTTTTAAAATGCAGTGAATGAAATGTAATGTAAGATGATAAGTCACCACGGGGAGTTGGCTTAACCCGTTGTTTTCCATCAATCTGTATGGAATTTTGATGAGTCGTATTTGTGAGTCACAGTAATGGATATTCTTGGCGATGCCTTACCACCAATCTCCTTTTCAAATGCCTGATGTTATTCCCTTCGTGGTTGAAGTGCCATGGCTTTTTCTTTCTATCAGCCACCGTTTGCCTTCCCTTTTGTTCCTCTTCTCAATGTCTCCTTTGTCGGTCAGCGTTCTGTTCAAATTCTCTCGACGGAATGAATAAAGATGCCCCAAGACCCGACCTGTGTTTTAAGTATCAGTGTTAGGCACCAGTAACTCTCACAAATAGACTGCTTGCTATTTTGCCACTTTTGCATTCATTCGTGTCACTCCTACTCTCTTCATCTGTCGCTGCCCGGTTATCTAATTGAAGAGGAATGTACTCATATACGATGTCTCGCAGTAGAGTTATTTTGTCTCCCCCTAACAAGTTTTTCTTCAACTCCTTGTTGTTGGGGACAAAAAGCTTTGCGAAAAGTTAACTGAGGATGTTGACAAAATGCATCATGCACAGTAAGACTTTTCATGGGTACATTGACTTGGGATATTTTCACATCAGTCTCCCTTTTTCAAGTTTTTCTTATCTAGTTTGTGTCACATTCAGACTCCCTCTTGCAACATCTGTATGTTTGGTTTTTCTCCATAGGAAATGTGAATAAAGATGGGCTGATGTTTTAGAACGATTTTCATTTTTTTCTTTTGTGTTTGGTAATCTTGAGTTTCCAATTCACGTCAGGGCCTGTGCAGTTCAAACCTTCACCACAGGGTGTCACTGCAAGCCTGCTTGTTAGTCAACACCTTGCATCTAATAGTGTTATAACGTTTGCTAGTTACATTACATTACAATACAATATGCAATAAGAAATCTGGTTGGGTGAGACCTCAGTTTTCCGTTTTGCTAACACCCAATGAGGTGTTCATTCAGTATCTTCAGATTTGATATACCTGGCAGTGTAGTAATGAATTTCTCAAATACAGCTTGTAAAATGGATTGTAGGTCATTCTAATAGATAACGCAATGACTAAATCATCGAACACCATCCGTCCATCTTCTGCTACTTAGCCAAAGTCGGGTCGTGGGGGCAGCGGCCGGGGATGGAGAGGCCCGGACTTCCCTCTCCCCAGCCACCTGGTCCAGCTCTTCTGGGGGGACCCCAAGGTGCTCCATAGTCTCTCCAGTGTGTCCTGGGTCTCCCCCATAGTCTCCTCCCAGATGGACATGCCCGGAATACATCCCCAGGGAGGCGTCCAGGAGGCATCCTGACCAGATGCCCGAGCCACCTCATCTGACTTCTCTTTATGCGGAGGAGCAGCGACTCTACTCTGAGTTCCCCCAGGATGGCCGAACTTCTCACCTTCTCTTTAAGGGAGAGTCCGACCACCCTGCAGAGAAAACTCATTTCGACCGCTTTTATCCGCGATCTGGTTCTTTCGGTCACTACCCACAGCTCGTGACCATAGGTGAGGGTAGGAACGTAGATTGACCGGTAAATTGAGAGCTTCGCCTTCCGGCTCAGCTCCCTCTTCACCACGACAGATCGGTACAGAGTCTGCATCACTGCAGACCCTGTACCGATCCGCCTGTCCATCTCCCGCTCCATCCTTCCCTCACTCGTGAACAAGACCCTGAGATACTTAAACTCCTCCACTTGGGGCAGGACCTCTGTTTCCGGTTGTGCACCATGGTCTCGGATTTAGTGGTGCTAGCCGCTTCACATTCAGCTGCAAACCGCTCCAGTGAAAGCTGGTGATCATGGCCTGATGAAGCTAACAGAACCACATCATCTGCAAAAAGCAGAGACTCAGTCCTGTGGAGACCAAACCACATCTCCTCGACGCCCTGGCTGTGCCTAGAAAATATGTCCATAAAAGTTATGAACACAGTCAGTGACAAAGGGCAGACCTGGCGTAGTCCAACTCTCAACGGATATGGGGACCAGCTCTGATGCTGGTCATTAAGGAACCAAACAGTCCGTATAACGGGTCAGTACCCCATATTCCCAGAGCACCCTCCAAAGGATTGTTCGCGGCACATGGTCGAATGCCTTCTACAGATCCACAAAACACATGTAGACTAGTAAGGCAAACTCCCAGCCAGGATAGCCCCACAGCATCCAGAGCCTTGAGGAATCCAAGGCACCCCCCCCCCCCCCCCCCCCCCCCCCCCACACCCTGCGGGTCTCGGCGCGCGCTCGCCCCCCCACC